>JAAOAU010000806.1:0-27883 GCA_013186845.1 Fusarium sterilihyphosum
ATCCCAAAGATTGTTCCTTGAGTCCCGCAGGTCGAGTTCCATCACCAAAAGATCGACTTATCCTTCTTTGCCCCCAAGGTCCCCAAACCGTTTCATCTACTATTTCAAGCTCGTCAAATACCCGCGCTTCTTCTTCAACAACTTGAGTCTGTTCTGAGCAAAATCCTCCTTATGACACAGAGCCTTGGCATCATTGCCAAGACGAATTCTCTCGCTATCAAGTCTTTCTCTATATGCGTCAATGCGAGAGATAGCCATGTCTACTCCAGGCAGCGTGCTGATCTGTTTCGGATCTGTCATTTTGTCCATGTCTTGATCCTTGATAAAGAGAGAATTGAGCATATTCACTCTAGCTGCCATCCTTTCTTCCCCAGATGTGTACGGTTCTCGAGGCCTCACTTTTCCAGTCAAGAGACGTTTCATTCCTTCTTCAGTACGCATCTCAAACTCCACATCCAGGATATCTCCATACTCAGTGCATACCTGAGCCAACATTGTATCTGTTGTCGCAACCTCCCTCCTTATAGCATCAACAGTCCAACGGATAAATTCCAGGTCATACTTTGAGAACGGCCCTGTCCGTCTTCGTGCCTCATAAATCGTCTGTGCATGCTCCGCAAGAAACGCTACTTTTGCACCACCGAGGTGGTTAGACCAAAAGGCCAAGACGTGACACTCGGTTGAAGTTAGTCCAGTAGGGTCTTTTAGTCCAAACGCGATCTTACGTACGCCGGTCCTCATGGCGATAAACCCTTGCTCACCAACCTTGTTCAGATCGACGTTGGTGAAATACCCGAGATTCTTGATGAATAGTGCATTGCTGACACCGTGCTTCTTGATAAGGGACGTTACCTCAGGTGAGTGACTAGTTTTGAAAGCGGAAAACATTGTGAGTCTGTGTGAGATATGACGTTAGTAAAGAGCGAATGACCAAGTTAACTGGTGGACATAAACTTCTCCAAAAAGAGTATTGCTTCGTGAAGACACAACAAGGATGAAAGGAAGTGGATAGATTATAGTATATATAATCTTTGAGTATATGCCGTGCGCATTTCCTCTAATTGACATGTTCATGCTCCAGTTTCTATATACAGGTCCTGGTCACTGTGCATGGACTAGAATTTTAGTGAACATCTGTTGGAGTTGGACCGAACACAATACGGCCCCTGAACAGCACCTGACAAAGCCCTCAAATATGGTAATACGAGTTGCTTACCTAAGGTAGTTCTGATAAAAGCTGTACCTAGCTGTTCCCTGAAACTAATCTTTTGTCGCCGGTTAGATAGTGTGCAAATGATCTTTTTCTCTTTTTCAATATTCTTATTGGCAAAACAGCCTAAAGCTCCATACAGAGATCATACAGGAAAGTTCTAATTTTAGAATAGCTCAACCCACGAATCAGTTCGGCGATGCAGCCAATGACATAACAGCATGTACCTGAACCCTTTACGTGCCAGACTTTTGGACAAGGCTGAATTGGGCTGCAGGGGGACTTTTGTTCCTGCGATGGTAGAGTTTTGCGCCGACGAGGATAACAGACGTGCCTCTTTCAGATCTCTGGCGAGAGAAAGCGCTGCATTCAAAGGTGCTTATGGCTGCACTTTCACCTGCTGCAAGATGACCTAGAGAGAGAAGCTGTGCCACTGGCGCATGGTCTCTGAGCAGGATCTTGCTACTGAGATTGTATCTTCGGCTTTAATCAGTATGACTAAGGCGTCTGGACTGAGACAAGGTTTGTCTTGGACTTGTGGGGTATTGTAGCTATTGATAGGACTTTTATGATTCCTCGAGTAGAGATGTTATTTACCTGAAGCTAGGAGAACTAGTTTGCCAGGTGGTTTAATATAGGTATACTTATGTTTTATTAGTTTATACCTTGACTGGCGTCAGAAGATACACTGTGAGGCATGGGTAGGTTATCATCTCACAATAGATAAGCTTTAGGCAGCCGAATAAATTGTTTCTATCTCCACCTGTCTCGGGCCCATAAGCCAGCTAGGAATAGCGTTGTGTCGACTTCTTGGTAGCTTGCGGGTCCCAGCCTGTGACCGCTTCATGATTTCCAGAATACTTCTATTAATGTTTGGTTGCAAGCAGCGTATATGCCCATCTCCTACTCCATGATTCAACAACTCGACTCTGTAGACTTACCAGACGAAAGTCGCATGATGTCTTGCCGGTTTACTATCCCGCCCCTTGAAAGAATCTGCAGATCTCGTGTAGAAGGATCCGAATCCTTACCGGACCACGATTGTGGCTGGCCTAGCGCGTTCGTGGTGACGTACGTTTCGGGGCTTATTCGTCGCAAGGAGACAAACTATACTAGAAACGGTCTTGCCCTTAAACACAAGGCATTATTATTTCTTCTTCTCTCTGGCATTTCTATCCAGGATGCGACATTTCGATTGAATCCTCACAATGAACTCGTCTTGGGAGAAATGCGCGACTGAATTTGATCCCGATCCAGACATTGCCGGAATTGGTGTAAGTGTCCATGGCGTGACACGAGAGTCCAATCAAGACTGACGATAGCAGGTCGTCACCGCTTTCATCAGTGCCTCATGCTTGGCAATTATCAGCATAAGCTTGTATCTTGCCATTGCGAGATCTGGCTTGAACATCATTGAAGCTCCAAGTGTGAGGCCACCACCTCGTTTTGGCTTCCCAGAATCCGTCAATCCAATTGATGATTGGGTGCGAAGAAATGTTTCGGATCCTTTTGTCAAGCTTCTTGTCAGATCAAGGTGGATCAGAGCGCACATTAATCAGCTGAAGCGCGGTCTCTACTCATTCGTGATAACCCTCGCTGACACACAACTCGTCACTGGGATGGCGATACTGTGTACTGCCATCATCGAGTTACACAGACAAGAGATATCGGTCTATCATTTTGTGACGGCGACTAACCTTGTATGGCTCACGAGTGGTGTGCACATACTGACACTCTACGCCATACGTGTTGAAACAACTGGAGGGTCGAGCAACAAGCCTTTTCAGTACCAATCAGACGGCAGGTCTTTTCTCAGAAATGTTACATCAACCTCATCTTTGGGCGGAGACATGATATGCCGAATTTTCGCTATGCTTGTTCTTGCAGCGTTGTTGTTATACTGCACCTGGATTACCGGAGCTGGAGGATGGGATAATTACGACGAACGGTTAGCGAGTTGCGCGATCGGAATGAAAAAGTCAGGAAGTCCTCTCTCTTGGCTGATTGCGAGCTATGTCCTGCTCATTCAGGGATATACCATCCAGTGTCTGTCATTATGGCCCGCAGTCTCAATATGGTGGGTGAACAGGATGAAGACTTTGGGCAACGACAGAGTCTTGGGAGCATCAAAGAATGAACAGAAACGGCGCTGGTGGCGGTTGATATTTATGCCCTTGTATTACGCATTCAACTCGGAAGCACTGGGCGTGCTTCTTTTCGATGGGGTGCTGTGGTTTGGTCTTGGA
The DNA here is from genome assembly GCA_013186845.1 of Fusarium sterilihyphosum. Lineage (NCBI taxonomy): Eukaryota > Fungi > Ascomycota > Sordariomycetes > Hypocreales > Nectriaceae > Fusarium > Fusarium sterilihyphosum. Next base: position 3,457 of record JAAOAU010000806.1, read on the forward strand.
GTTTGGTGGATTCAGGCGGAGAGGATATATGTACTTGGTGCGTGGGAAGGGATGGAGTCTGAAAGCGACATTGAGGGGGTTAGTCAGCTGCTGTGCCTCCTGATACTGATGGTTCCATTTCTGCAGGCTTTGCGCACGTATCACGGTGAGTCGCCGCTAAGCCCACAAGGGATCGAAGAATACTAGCTGACACATGTATTGTCCTTTAGAGCATTCCAGAACATGTACTCAGCTTGACCTGTTCCGAGGTCAAGGTGCGTATGATAGTGGACAAACATCGCAGGAGGTATTAAGTCGAGGACGTGAAATGGACAGCGATGACACAGAAGCTCCGATTCGTTTGGGGTCTGTCGCTCGTACAGCTTATCCAGTGTAGGCCCAGACTCGCTATGACACTATCCAGCGGCTTAGCTGAAGTACGAGACAGGGGTATAACGGCTCGTGTAATAGCGTAGGAGTTATTTGCGGGGTGGATTCTAGAACCTGGTCGGGTTACGCTTACTCTATTGTGGTTGGTCGAACCCAAGCTAAGCTCGTAAACAATACGGCAGAGACCATACATACTCATTCTCTCATCATTCAAGCCTCACTTTACGACATTCTTGTTGCGTTGAATAACGAGTCTGCCTTGCGCTTGCAAGCCCATCTGAGTTTCATGCAGTATTTGACGCGTATACACTGAATGGGAATCGCGGAGAAGGGAGCCAACAACGGTAAAGCCTTGAAGGCAGGATGAAAAGTATCACGGTACAGTCAATGGTATACGTCAGCTCTCACAGATCTTTTCTCATCGTCTTAGATCCATGAGAATATATCCAACTTCATGATACGCTTGCTGCGTTTAGACAGAGACAGGATGCCGAGGGACGTCGCGTCTTCGCTGATTCTTTTCCGGTAAAGACTGGGAGCCGGGGCAATGTCAGAGCCTGCTTTTGTAGAGATTCACATCTACACAGAGCGTCTTGTTGACTAACCTGCATTGTATCTCTCAACGGTTCCGAATGCAGCATTAAGCATAGATTCAAAGTCTCGGAGTATTGTTTTGAGTATATGATTGTGCCTCGCATACCCGTTGATTCACATTAAGCTTGAATATTGAGTATCCATACAAATCTAACCATGAAGCAGTATCTCGAACCTTTGACGCGTTGCCCAGAGACCTTTACTACCCTGAAGCGATCCAACTCTCCTCTTATTACACCGCTGTGACATCATGTTCCTGCATGTCACAAGGGATGCACTAAATTAGCCCATCAGACGTTTTCCGGGGCAGCACCAATCAAGCAAGCCACGTCGTTCAAACGGGGTCGATCACTCGGTATCAAATTGCCGAAGCGTTACACCATCAGCACCAATAAGTCGTTGCACACGATCAAACAATTGGATCAGAGCCATTGTTAGTATGTTCTAGACCTCGGCAACTTCCATAAACTGCTCCCCCAACTCTAAACCTCCCCTGGATAATACGGCATCACCAACGAGCCAACGGTGATCCGCAGGGGCGCAGTCAGCCCTTTCATCGCCGCGTCATCCTCTAGTATTATGGCATGACTGACGGTTGGAGGTCTCGTATTTTCTGGTGTCCTCATTGCGCGCCACAGCTATTGGATCCTTACATCGTTCGGCCCGCGTTGAGGCTTGTAAGCGAGCGGATTAGTACTAGCCTGGCTGACTGCGGCACCGAAATGCCGGTTTACGCATTAGCCAATAATGAACACCGTATAACTCAATTACAAGTCTGCGACAGTAAACACCATGGGCAGTTCGAGTACAAAAGGGCTGAGATGGCAGCCTCATTCCAAAAGCTTAAACTGCATCAACCATCTCATTCACTATTTACTCGCTCAACTACAATCTTTCAAACTTACAACTTTCACGTTAATACCTTAATCCTTCACCATGAAGCTGAACTTCCTCCTCGCTGCTGCTCTGGCCACCTGCGCCATGGCTGCTTCCAGCACCACTGAGACCAGCACCAAGTATGTCCTCCCCATCTCAACAGTATGAATCTCACTAACAGAAACAGGACTGAGCATCACTCTACCACCACCAAGACTGACACCGCCAAGGCCAGCGCTACCACTCACTCTACCTCCAAGTCCAAGGGCGCTGCTGCTCCTACCATGGGTGCCGATATCCTCGGAATGGCTGGCATCGCTGGTATTGCCGTTGCCATGGCCATCTAAACGCGCATTCCCTACTGTACACTTCGACGGTTCATAGTCTCTTGTGGGGTTTGGATCACTGTATTTGCATTCCTAGATTAGCATCGATTGAAGCGAGCCTTACCTTGTCACTCTATGAGTTGAGCTTGGTATTTAATTGACCTACATCACCCATGTCTTATCACCTTTCCTTGAAGAAGTATGTCTACTGTTATGGGCAATTGGCAATCTTAGATGGCTATCATGATGTAGGTATGATCAAGTGTCTACCTTAGTCAGACAATATCGCAAGTCCTATGATCCAATTCGGTATTATATCCAGAAGTGTCCTTCTCCATATGGTGCACCAATGACATGCAAAGGTCTAAACATGTTCAAATCCTACATATGTAATCTTGGTGCGAAGCGGCTCTTCTGCCGTTGAGACCTGGTTTCAGGGCATTCAGCTATTAATCGAATTCCACAAGGCCAGTAGTTATCTGTCATTGCTCGGGTTTTGCACTGCAATAGCAGCGCATGTGCCTCTAGCCGACCCCTGAAAGTGTACTAAAAATAGCCACTTGGCGGATGCACCGGCCCCATCCGGCCATCAAGAGCAATTTCACATTCCAGGCGTTGACTTCACTCTGGAATATGTTGATAGTACACCAGAACATGGAATTCAGCAACATCAAATCAACTAGTCGCTGACTTTTATCGCGTCTCTATTTTGTGAGGTATCAGGGTCTTTGTAACTAAGCCTTTGATACCTTGAGTATGGTAGAAATATAATCTGTACTACTCAAGGTAGCTGGGCAATCCATTTCCTCCGTCTTCTGATATCGACCACCAACTGAGGACTGTAAAGGTCTTGATGGCGATCCTTACCAAACATAACAGTAGCTAAATTGAAGCAATGTTAGATGCGAAACTTCACCTTCTCCCTAATCTCCTATCCGCCCTTCCGAGTCTCGTTCGGCACGTTTGATCCGAACCCACTTCAAACTCCATTTCCCTACGGATAACGCTTGCTGATAAACAGCAATTCAGTCAATACATTCTCATTCAATGGTAGGACGGGTTCTTTTGGTACCCGAAAGATTTACCCTTTCAGGACTCCGTCCTCCCACTCTCGACGTCTATTAAGCTTCTTTCCAAAGGATAAATAGATATAGGGACACTTATATATTACTGCTAAGCTTAAATACCTAGCATAGAGTAGTGCTAAAGAACTCATAGGAAATCTTTCTTTTATTTCTTATAATCTTTGAACTGTTAATTTCTTTTATTAGCTAGATGGGTCTATAATAATTTAATATTTTACCAGAAATATTTACGTCATTTTATAGGTCTAGCAAGCCTTTAAGTTAGGTGGCCATCCCTCATTCTCACGTCCTTCAAAAGATAGAGTTTATATCTTCATAGATAGAATAATACAATGGAACTCTAGTTTAACTTTATTCCCGACGTGCACAGCAGCTAACCTGCCCGTTCTTTATTCTTCACTATTAACTTCAGCAGAATCTCGTGCACTATGTTCACTGTAACAGTATAGGGTCACTAGGAGAAAGGCTGTAACAAATCAGCGTACCGTGAGTTTTCGATTTGGTGGCGTCATAGGGGTAAACAATTCGTTGGAGAAGAAAGGCCAAGTAGCTCTGACGAGTTCTTGATACAGGACTTGCGCGCTGGAGGTAGCTAATAGCCTGGATCAGCACAGACAATTGATTACCGCTGGAGGCTATTTAGATGTTATCTGTTCCGACAACCTGCGGCGAAAGCGAGGTCATGTAATGGAGTCCAATATCCTTTTTAGTTCACATTTTTTGTCCGATTCCTTCGGGCGGTAGTTAGATTGCTTTGAGTGCCCAAGCCAGGATATCTGAAGAAGCTAACAATTTCTGGTGCTGCTTACAGCGAACAGACGACCTGGGTTAACACGTTATCCACCTAACTTTGTACTGTATTCTTGTTGAAGTTTTGAATATCTTACGTGCAACTTACAGATGAGTTATCCATACGAGTTCAGTTCTCAGCCACCCGTTTCAATTACAAACAACGCATCTGTAGAACTTTGAACAGTTTGAGCATGACTGATAAGTAGCCCATTATTTTTGTACCTTTTCTAAGAGAAATCAGATTCAGATACCGCATGATTAACATGTGTTCCAGCAAGTCCGTATCATCTTTCAAACCACCAGGACTTTGTCCCCGTTTGTATCATGCTGTGACTTCAGAGGCCTCGAAACTTCAATTACCAATCAGCGAGTAGTCTCAACATCACAACCTATACTGGTAATCCTTTTAATTTCAGATACAAAGTTAACATGGGCAATAGAGTTGGTCTCAGACCGTGTCAGTAGATATAGTCCCTATGGCTCGGAAGTTCGGTATTTGCAACCCTAAACTGGTCCCCAGGCGAGCTGAAAGGTAGCCAAAAACGGGATATTGTCCGATCATTAGTCTAACCTTGTATCTGCCGGCATGAGATAGACTTTGTCAAAGCGCGATCGAGCGGTACAGTGGGACCTGGAGATGATTTGGAGTGTCAAGTCGATAGATCGATCGCTGTGTCCGGCACCTTTCTGACCAATTAGGGTCTGAAAAGACGTGGCACAAACCTGCCCCGGTTTCCATCTATCACAGCTGATAGTATCTCCGCCGACATGCAGGTCGTTATCCTTGATGTAACGTGACGCAACTCTGGTGGACCCTGTTTCATAACCATGCAAACTGTTTAGCATCGAGTCATGTCGGCAGATCAAGTAAAACTCCAGTAGTTTGGGGAAATGCCGAGAAGTCTGAGAACCCGTTTGTCTACTGTAAGATAAACTCCAATGCTCCCGCAATGTTTTCTATACAGGGTTAGCCCACCTGAAGAACTGGGGCAACTGTCAAAGCCATTGACAGAAGGACGCGTGTCTTTAGTCGGGGTTAGTTTACCCGCCTTGTGGTTATCTTGGGTAAAGTTTTAAGCTAGAGCATCTACTCCGTACTGTCAATGCGGCTCCTTATCTCGGAGCGACAACATCAAGCTACGATAGTACGAGTAACAACCCCAGCCTAGCGGTGCAGATAATGAAGCACCGTTGTTCTTGGCAGCAGCAGACCCCAGCAAGTGTTCGTGAGGGGATTCAAAAGCGGTAATCGTCGGCGCTCCAGAGACATTTCAGGTAATAGTCTTGGTGGCGGTATGATTTAGACCGACGGGTAAGCCATCGAACCACTCTTTTCTAGACCTCGTGGCCAGACTATCATCGCTTCACTTTAACCTTGGCCCTACGGACCTACAGCCCTTATTGGACGCGTAAGTTACAGAATCAATAACTGCAAACTCTATTCTCCGCCCCTGAACAGCGGAGAGTCCGACGTCGGCTGGCGCTATTGCGATTATCAACAGGGGTTTCTCCAACAGCTAAAACAAGCCACCAATCACGTTCTCCCAACCCCCTGGAAGAGCTTCCTGTTTCATCAATACACTTTCTGCCGATCTCTTTAGCGCAGAGTGTAAAACTCGGCCAACGGCAATAATTCTGTCATGAACGTGGGAGAATGCGGAAGGTGATACTGGTGATGTGATGTTTGGGCGCAGTTTCATCGATTCTGACATTCCAAGCTTGGTCTAGTCTTTTGCTCAGGCCCCCTTTCAGATGCTTTATAACAATGCCATGTAAAACTCTTCAGCTGGAGATGTCTCGCATCATTTGAGGGGGGAAGCAAATGTCTTACCTTCTTCATCAACGACGTCAGCCATAATGGCCAATATTCCGGCCAACCTTTCGATTTCAATTCCTACATTAATTGGATCGCTGCTATCCTGTGTAGCGAGCTTTTTCGCGCTGTGTCTTCATGTTATTGTTCCTCCGCCGCGACGACATTTTCGCCATGCGTTGATTGTGAACCTCCTCGTTGCAGGTAGGTCAATCAATCCCATCAGACACCGATGTCAGCCTAACTCGATGACGAAGACTTCATCAACAGTCTCAACAATACAGTATCTGGTATCCTCGCCATCAAGGATGGCTACGCGGATCCGAAAGCGTCCCCGAGTACTGGTTGCGTCGCCAATGCTTGGGTTGGCCAATTCTCGGTACAAGCGATCGACTTCAACATTCTCATCATCTCTGTTTCGGTACTACTAGCGGTTCAGCGACAACAGATTATTGACGACTCGTCGAGGTTGATGACGGCAATTGTCTGCCTTGTACCGTGGATACCTGGCACAATCACCAGTAGGTTACAGAAACTCATAGGCCTATGACTATGCTGAATTTCTTCCAGGCTTCGTCGGACTCGGTCTCCATGTCTATGGTCCCGTGAGCGGGAACTGGTGCTGGATCCAGCCCCAGCACCTGGGTCTCCGCTATGGCCTCACTCACGGTTGGCGCATCGCCATCTTCCTTGCAACAGTGGCTATCTACACTTTCATATACATCAAACTCCGACGCCTCTTCAGCTTCGTCAAATACGGTCTCTCTTCCTCTACCACGAAAGGGTACACCACGAACGCGCAGTCGAGAATCGATCGAGAAAACGCCGAGCAGTCGGACACGCAGCGGATATGGGTGACTACTACGGTAGAGGCTTCGTATGAACTTGAGTCAACAGGCATAGCCAAGGGAGACCAGAGTGAAGGAGAGGATACATCACCTGGTGGAAAGGTACAGTGGGAAGCATCTGCCGTGCCTGAACCAGAACCACCTACTGCTGAAGATCATGGGACGAACAATACGCAAAATGTCTCGACTGGCAACGGACCAAACCATCGCGTACCAAAGTCTCCGAACCTGAGGAGAATGCTTCTTTTGAACGGATACCCAATTGCATATATCATTCTATGGCTGCCAGGAATGGCGAATCGCTTGGCTGAGTCAGTCGGCACGTCACCAAAATGGCTCACTGGTCTCCAAGCTTCAACGCAGTTCATAGGGCTTGTCAACGCTTTGACGTACGGCTTGACGGAACAGATGCAGCGTGCGGTCCAGATGTGGATGAAGAGGCGCAGCTTCAGAACGCTCGATCCATAAGCTATGGGACTCACACACCCAACGATTGGTTATAGACTTCGGAGGGATACAAGTTGGAATTAATGAGATTTGGTTTGTCCGCATGTTATTTGTAACGTTTCATAGATATAGATAGGGCTTCGAGATACCAATGCACAGCAAAGCATGTAATGACTATCCATAAACTCCTTCAAAGCCTTGGGTTTTTTTCTTCTACCTGAAATGAGCGACTAATACTGTTTACAACAACAGAAGTAATGTTATCTTTTGAAACGAGTGACATCGAAATGAAATCCTTCAACTTGGTCTTCCACCGTCTCAATCTCCACTTCCTCCTATTCGGGGTCCTAAACATAAATGCCCTCCACATTTAACAGTTACCAGGATCAGCACTGCAAAAGTTAGTAACCAAACTCACCAAACCTCTACACTCATGTACACTCACCGGAAACGCCACTTAGAAACAGTAGACTCTCCACCACGATCACAACCGTAAATCTCATTCTTAAGACGCGTGTAGCAATCATCATTGCCAAGATCAAGCGTCTGGTCCCACTGATTCTGAACCTCAAAGAGAAGACCGAGCTGGCCGCTTCGGGGACACATGGACTTGGTCTGCCCGGGGCTGAACTGTCCAGAGAACATGCCCTGGGAACCGTAGCAGGCGTCCCAGACGAACTGGGCTGCTTGGTCTTTGTTGGGCCAGGGGTCGCCGCCGGAGTAGCATCCCGCGTTGACGGCTTGGGTGTTGAAGGCGAGGATGCTGCCGAGAGCAGTGAGGATGGTAGAAGTCTTCATTTTGAGGGAGGGGTTTGTGATGTTAAGACTGTTGTTGATTTGATAGAGAGATGGTGATGAAGGACTTTTTGAGCAGGGCGACATGGCCTTTTTATCTTCATTCAACTCCCTTGTCAACTCAATTTGAGCGTCATTCTCTCGGCGATTCCCACAAAAGGTTCTCATCTCATCCCGTATAAAGTTCATTCCTTCTCATGCAACATCGTGGGTATAATCACCTCGGGTAACGATTTCCTCAATTCTCTGTACACTTTTTGTCGATCATCATCAAGTGCCTGGGGCGTATACATGTGCCTAGCTGAGCTATGATAGGGCTGAAGCTCAGCCCCCGCGGCAGTTACCCACGTCTACATGTCAGATACTGTCAGAAAATGCCTATGGCGGGTCTTGAAGCCAGCCATTGGCGAATCGTCTGGCCGTGATGCTAAAGTCAGAAGGTTTAAGTCCAAGCGGCCAGTCCTTTTGTCAAGACTGCACAGACCATGAAGTCACCCTGCCGTTGGGCTGACAGTGGTAACTGTTCACCTAAACGATTACTAAACGGCGATACTTTCAAGAAGGATCGTTGCTACGTAACTCCACAAATTTACGAGGCTGCGGTACTCACATGTTCGTGTCATGAAAGTATTGGCACCAACGCGTTCTTAGTTTGCATAATTCTGAAGTCCCAAAACCTTATGGCCCTATAGCGTTGCAAAGCTGGTATATCCTAAACTTCCAGTTAGGCATAGGTCGACACTACTGGATGTGATCTACGGCCGGCAGTTGCGCCAGCTGAACGGTGTCGAACAAGTTGACATGAACTGGATAATCTTTTCCGCTGTGTACGCCCTGCCGTGAACCCCTGCATTGTAGGCCACCTCCAATGATGGCCATGCGGCGATGCCAAGGTCGAACCCGAATTCAGTAAGATACCGATCGCTTTCGTCTTCGCAAAGTATTCCATTCGCGGTCTATCCTAGACAGAATAGGAAGTTGTATGCAACAGACTGGGACAACCACAGTTCTGCTGACATCAGATTCTACCCTGCGTATCCGAGCCGTGTTCTTTAAGAGTTAAGGAACACGGGGTCGCATTCGGACTTTTCCAAGATGTCCTCTGTAGATCATTGTGACAGATGTCGAGCTCTTTGTATTTCGGGTGACTTCTATGATTGGATGGTCCGCTTCGTCTCCATATGATGGCCTGTTCAATTTCTCTTTTTGATTGGTCTGTTCGTTTAAACCTTTGTCCTATTGGCTTATTGTTTCAATGCGGCTTACATTATCCTTTTCAGATCCATGTAAGGCTAAGCCCTGTGCTCCGTATTCACTGACAAAGGCTAATAGGGTCGCATTGAGATTGATGTCGTAATTCCTCTGAGTTCAAATGTCTTGATCACGATATGTCTAGGAACAGCATAACTCTCTAGGCAACCCGAGTGTCGCATATAAGATTAATGTTCAAAAGTTACCATACCAGATTTCCCTGCCCTTTGAGCGTTGCTCATACGAAATCTCTGACCGACCATGGTACACTCGTGCAATCCGAAAGCATCAACTCTCCTCCGTACTCTCACATTCACTCTCACTCACATACTCATACGCCCTACTCCACATGACTTTCCCCTCCTTGGGATCCATGATGACAGCATAATGCGTCTCCTCATTCCTAATCATATCATTCTGCAAAAACTTGACCACATCCTCCCTCGTCACAACGTCATTCCGCAGTTTGTACCGTCTTCTACAAGCCCGAACACATTTCCTCCATAGCTCATCTAAATCCTGCTTTCTCTCAAGTGAAAACGCCACCAAGTCTGCCATGCCCGTTGGATCTTCGCCTTCTGCAAGCTCCGCCGCGGCTTCTTGGAGATGCGCGGGGTTGTCTTCGTCTTTGACGTCGTGGTTGTAGGCGGTGAGGAAAGTGTCGGATTCGCGGATCGATGCGCTGTGGTTGTCTTTCTCGATGATGAAGACGCGGTCTGGTTGGCAGAGGATGAGATATGCGGCGGTTGAACTGGATGTCGAGAGTTTTGTGAGGACTTGTTGTACATATTGGTCCTGCAAATCGGGGTTGATTTCGTCCGTCTCGTGCGCTTCATCAGACTGTTTATCCGGTATCGTAGAGTCGCCAAGTAGAATTTCTCTCAGAGTGCTTGATATCGACTGCCGTTGCCCAAGAACCACCATCGCCTGGTTGTATCTATAGGACAGCCGTTGCCGAAGAGTCTCTTTGGCGTGGTGCGGTCTAAAGTTTAAACTCAAACTCATGCCTTTTCGCACTCCCGTCAGAACTCCAATGTACCCAAGATACCCAACCGTTGTGGCAATAACCGGACCTCCGGGCGTAAGAACAAAGTCGAGTTCGACGATGATATTTCGTAACTGATGCATAGCCCAGTCGAGAGTCCGAAAATGAAGCATTCGCGTCGCGTTCCCACCAGATTCTGGGTCAAGTGTTCTTACCCCGCCGCTCGTGCATCCCAGCAAAAGGTCCAAGAGAACGTTGAAGGCGACGAGGATGTGCATGGGAATGCCAATCGCTTTCGAGATACCAACCAATTCCGCGTTTTCCTCATCTGAATGAACGCGTCGCATGAGCAGCGGTGAGATCGCAGCTATTATTTTTCCGGCAAATTTGCCAACGAGTTCATCGAGGAGGGCGTAGAACAGAGAGGGTAAATCGCACGAGTCCACGGTGGTCTTGAAGTGCGGAACGACATGGTTATAACGGGTCTCGGGAGGGAGAGATAGATCGATGGTGAATTTTGGGATTTCTCGATGTTCCGACATTTTGAAATGAAATGATGATGGAAAGTTGAGATTGCGCCAGAAGCTGGAGAGGGAGAATTAAGTTTCATGGGCAACTCGAATGGAGGCGTGGATGCCTAGAGCTGTCATCGCAGCTGGCGCACATGACGTAAGCTTTCGTAAACGTGAGGCTTAACAAACGAGGCACTGCAAGTTTGTACATGTGCCACGACGAGCAACATCCGAAATGTTGTCTTTCGACTTCTAGAGGAAAACATAATCAAGGTTTGGCTGGTGTTGATTAAATGACACTGCTCCACGTGTTGTTTATTTCCGAGCTGTTGGGTCATGGCATGGCTTCCATTTCTGGTTATTTCCAGGAACGGGGCCGGGCCGTTCAGCTCCGTGGTGACTCTATTTATAGCCTATCCAACCAAAAAGCCGCTCGAATTTTGAAGTGGATGTCAGTGATGCTAAAGTGGAGTAGCATTGGCCCAATTAACGCAGGACTTGCTGCTGGGCCTGGTTGACCTAACCTAGAGCTTGATAATATTTCAATTTCTTTAATCTATCTGTATAGGACGATTATAATGATATAACCATGCTGGCTACTCTGTATGATCTTGTAAGCTTTTTCTCTAACTGCCCAAGTTGCGTAGATGTCCCAAATCGCTAATGCTACCATTGTCAACACTGTTAATTCGAGCGAGATACGAAATGTTTTCCCGCCCAGTGATTGACTGGGCTGGAGTCAATGTCTTATCACGCAGCAGTCAGATCAGTTACACCATTCATTGTAAGGTATTCAATGACAATCTCCAACTTGGATAACGCTTAATTACACAAATACACTGTACTACACAAGCATCTTCCAGAGACGGTCATTCGCGCCATTATGCCACCAATCCAAATCTTCAGAAAAAGTGTACGGCAGCGATTGCTCATTGCGTCATAGAATTTTGCTTTGTAAAAACGTTGCGCGAGAAAAAAACAATCACATATATCGTCATTTTAGAGGCTTTGTAGTGTAACAACAAACAAACGGTGCGGAAAATACTTTTCACATGACGCTCAAACTATCCCAACTTCTTTTTATCTCCTATCCCGCGACCCCATTTCTCCTTATCATGGAGAAGTCCGGTGGTGACCCCACGAGCGTGATTCTCCACAACATTAAAAACACACCCCACGGAGAATAAACGTTGCCTGCCAGGACAACCATGCTCACGGGTCCGACGCTCTTTGGCCCATTACTCTGAACTCCCTGTATTCGACCCTTTGCTGATATCCGGGGAGTCTCACCTTGGCGGGTAAAGGTGAAGGTTATATTGAGCCTTGTTCCCCGATAGGATCGCCGAGCAGTATTGAAGGTTTGTGTATCGCGTTGTCGTGGTTTCGAAAGGCCTCGTGGGACTTGAAGTCAGGACACATTTTTGGGAAGATCCGCTGAACATGGAGGGAATAAAAGATGACTGGGAGCGCGGCGAAGGAGAGGAGCAGATCAATTTACTTTGGGGTCATAAGACATTGACGGACTGACAATATGCTTGGGAATAAATACGTCTTTAAAAAGGTCAAACAGAGCTGATGGAATAATCGGATCTTTTACTGTCAATCCCGCAGCCTGCGGAACCGAGGTTCTAGTTCTGGCCCTCATCATCTCTCTTGGGGGCTTTCTGTTTGGCTATGATACTGGTGAGCGATACCTGAACTCTTGGAGCTACTGAGTCTGACGTAAAACATGCCAAATCTCGGCTATACCTTTATTCAGAGACTACGTCGATCGTTTCACTCAAACAGATGAGGATGATACTGCTAGTCATGCAGCGTGGAAGCTTACCATATCGTAATAAATACCGATATGTATGTACTGCGGAAGGGACTATTTAATTACAGTAGAGCTACATAAGCACATCAGAAACAAATATGCGGGAAAGACACATAAGCGATATCCGAGATGAGAGGGGGGTTGCATTATGCCACAACTAACTGGGCCTGAAAAGGCCGCCTAATATATTCCAACTATCGAGACGATGCGAATATAATGTCGAGCCAATGAGTTATAAGATGTACGAACCAGACACTGTCTATATAACAGGTAACGAAAGTTTAAAATACTTACAGTAAAGCGTCCACATGTTGAGGGACGTCGTCCTGGCAAGCCTCTTTCGAAAGCTAAAGGTCATCCACCCTGTACGACATCCTGGCCATCCAAGAGCCCCAGTACAATCCATTCGTCTCTACAACCTGTCATCCACTCAAGTCACGCTCCCATTTAACATAAGTAGACGATCCGTCTATAAGCGTATGCTGATATATCAGTATGAGAATCGACAATAACACTTGGAACGTCATGGACGTTTCCAAAGACATGACTTTTCTCACGAAAATTGAAGAAAATCAGCTATACCTCCTGACGGTTCCAAATTCCCCGATAAACCGGCAATTGCACTGAAGTGAGCATGAGAAATGAGATTCAAGAGGCCTTAAATTGTCTGAGATGAAATGACCGATATAAGACTAATTTATCTTGATGGCTCGCGTCGGATAAGGGAAATTGGTCGACATAAGTATGGCCAGAGTGCTCTGAACTACAGATTTCCCGACAGGTCGCATCTCGAGAGTACCAGTGAGAATCGACAAGGAACTTGACTATGACTCAGACCACCTCCAGATCAATAAGGAATTCAAATATTGGAGGACGGTTTCTGGTGCCCACCCAGATGCCTTACGTGAGACAGCGGAAAGGATGGATCATGTATGAATAAATCTAGCCTGCGAGATCTTTGTTAGGATACTGAGCAGTATGAACATGGACAAGTCGTGAGGATACATACAAATATTTGCCGTACAGCCAGGACACTGACAGCAGTCATGAGCGGAAGGACAAAGATAACTTATTATCAAGTTCCATGGGAGTTGCCGAGGCGGCGATGAGGTAGAGGCTGAGTATAGAAAAAACTAAAAGAATGTTAGTAATTTATGCCTTGAAATTTAATATTTATTATAGTAACATACTCTTCATGTTGACGGAGGCTGAGCTTGTTAATGTTATTATGTCCAAGATATAAAAGAATAAGAATGGAATGTTTGGGATCTAGAGTAATATTTATATATACTGATAGAGTAAAGTATTAGAACTTCGAAGCAAGCCTACAGTAGAGCTGTCGGTCCGACGACGAGCTTCTGTCGGTGATCTACAGTATGGTGCATGGCCCCGGCGTAATAAGGTTTGAGTGCACCTAAAGGTGCTGATCATCGAGGCTAGCCGGAACGGCGGCATGGATATATTCCCAACTCTACTTTGTACCTCGACGCGGCACGTTGTTTTGATCATCATAAGGAGAGTGCTAGAGGAATGCGATTGTGAAATTGACTAGATGAATACTCCTGCTTCTCTAATTCACATGTTTATGAACATGTTGATACTGTAAACTCGAGGCATCCTAAGGCCCTATAAGACACTGTGATGTGTGTAAGACAAGGCGACATCGAGAATGCCGTCCCGGTCGGTTAGCTTAGGCCGTAAAACCCCGCAGATGTTTCACTCGTGCCGTACCGCCGTCTCCCTCGTAGATCACCTGAACTCTAAGTGAAACTACAACCCTCACCTACCTATCCTGGATCTACAATCTCGTATTGCGTGAAACTGCTTCACTCCGAAAGCCAAGTCACTCGGAACTGGCAATCCAGTTCGATTACATTCAGGCAGCTATAGAGATCGTTTGGACTGTTCGCCTCTTCTCTTTTATCAATACCAAATCGTACACCGCCGCTCCGGGTATCATACACCAACATCCTTTACCCATTTAGGTAATTAGACTTAAGACACTGCAGCTAGACCAATAGTCACGCAGAAAGAAGTAAGCTCGGGCCAAATGGTCCATATACCACTCTTGCCACCATGTCACTTGAAACAGGATAGCTCACTTCAACCCCTAGCTCCAAGAACGGCACCTCGTATTCCCCCAGGTATCAGCTTTCTGACTCCCTTCGCTGACGCCGTATCTCTTACGCTTTTGGCACCGTCATAGCCGGGATGGATCTGATTGGCACTGTCCTGGTATACTTCTTCCTATACGAGCCAAAGACTCTTAGTCTCGAGCATATCGACATGATGTACTATCTGCCTTATACAAGGCACGGGAGAGCGCGAAGTAGACACCACCTGTGTGTGTTAGCTGTGAGAAGGAGGACTCGTCCTCCTTCGAGGAAATGGCGACTGGGAAGGATGCAGAGAAGGTTGTTGTCCATAGTGACAGCGGGGTTGAGTGAGATGAACTGAGACGGGATAGGTTTTGAGTGGTGGAAACGCAAATACGAAAATTATATTAGTTAGATGGATGGATTCAGAAGTTTTCATATATATATATATATATATGTATTTGAGCTTGAGGAAAATAAACACTATTCTTACTTTTGACCTTCCGGGTTCGCTTCATTGTTCTCATGCCGATGCATTCTTCTTCCCACGGGCGAGGAACTCTCGGATGACATTCTCAGTTACCTGCGCAACATCATTCTGATACCCATCCCAAGCTAGAGAGTTATTCCAGTTAATACTACCAACGCTGAAAACAGAACCGCCTCCATTCGTCTCATAGTATACCATGTCGCTCCTCACAAGAGGCGACGTAGAGCCAAGGGTCCCGATCATGGGGAAGATGAGCTCCTCATTGAACAACATGAAATGATCATCATGCCATTCACTTCGAGCAAGTAAAATGGCATTAGCCGGGCTCCCAATCGCGACATCAAGACGATCGAGCTCGTCGCCACTTGCACCACCAGCAAGGCCCTTTGTTCCAAGGAGCTTTCGGGACTCTTCGCTAAGACCTTTCCAGAGCCACTCCAGTGAAGGGTTGTTGAGAGCTTCGTCGGTTGGAATGAATGGTCGACCCGGGCCTTTACCTGAAGCACAGCTGCCGATGCCCCAGAGCTCGTTGGGCGGGCGGCCGATTGAGCGCCAGAGACCACCGAGTTGGCCATTTAGTGCGTGATGGCGCTCGCCTGGGGGGTTCTCATGGGTTCGGGCACCGACATCAGCCCGTCGGACTTCCATGCGATGAGGTCGCTTGGGGTCCGTAACTGATTTCCACTAAAAGAACGTCAGCCTTGTATAAGTTATACGACAGGTTACTCACATAGAAGCCGTTGCCGCCGGCATAAATAAGCGATCCTCCATTCTTGGCATGTCCCTCGTAAGCATCAAGAGACTCTGCAGAGGGATATTCAGGATGAGAGCCAGAAATGACGACATCGTATTGAGACAATGCAGCGCGACCGCGGAGATGAAGGTCATGGTCTGTGATAATATCGTAACCATCACCGAAATGCTTCTCGAGAAATCCAACCATCAACAAATCAGCTGAGAACTCTCTTGGTCGCTGAAAGCCCCAGTGGATATAATCTGGCCGCACGTTCAGAATCGGTCGCTTGGTGGTACTGTACACCACACCTGACCCATCGCTGTGAAGATCGTAGATAGCCAGACCAAGATCATGCCGTCGCACCATCTTGTAATAGTTGTCAGACGCGACGAGCTGAACACCTTCGGGGAATGAGATATGTGTTGACTTGGTCTCGTCATACATATGTTCATTCGCATACGCGAGGTACGTAAATGTCGAAAATACAAAAGCAATCTTGGCTTGCGGTCTGACTTCCTTCGGTCGGATGAAGAAGACAATTGCATCTTTGAGATCTGACTCTGTATCTTGAACTTCGATCGCATAAGCGCCTGAGCGCAGATCAGAAGGGACGGTGAACTCAAAGTCAGTGTCCCACGCAGCGTCATCAAGATCATCGTCGTGAAAGTGAATAGCACCGAAACCATACGTCGCCTCCTTCCAGCCGAGGCCAATGAGCTTGTGATCCCAGTCATGTCCGCGAATAGCGCGCGTTGGCGCATTGACAAGAACGCCATCGAGCCCAGAGCCAGAGATGTCAAAGATCTCATCCGTATCGATCCCAACAGAAAAGTCGTACCGTGCGATGTCCCAGTTCTTTCGACCTAAGGCTTTGAAGCGGGGAGCTTCGATGCGGCCGTTGAAAAAGTGAACAGGGGGTTGTGAAGCTGATGTTGGGCTAGCTGCTGTAGTAGCTGCAAAGTACATTGGACTACTAGAGTCAAGACAAGGAGTGCTGGAAAGAGATGTCTGAATGGTGGTTGATGAAGGTGCAGTTTCGTTTCCAGAAGCAATGTGAGTGAGCTGCAGCTGAAACTCCTTCGCTTTGAGAGTGATGAAAACATGGAACCATCGACGTTCACGGGCTGAAGAAGCGATCTTCTTTACCTCGACGCCATTGGAGGTACCAATCCACACAACAAGCTGATTATCGCGATCAAGAAGAACAGCTATACCAGCGCTCTTGGCAGCGTCAAGGTTGGACAAAATAGCTTGGGGATGAGGAGCATTGAGCATCCAAGGCTGAACATAAAAATCAATCTCAACACCTTCAGACTTGCCCAGCAACGGTTCTCTCCTCCACGCATCAACAACAGCGTAAGAACCAGGATGCGACGCTTGGAAACGGCCGTTCAGCTCGCCTTTGGGACCGTGCTCGATGACTTCTTTGGCGGGGGCTGGGGCATGGGGCATGTCGAGGCCTTGGAGGAGTCTAACGAGCTGGTATTTGAGCTTGGGCTTGGTAGAGGAGATCTTGGATGGTTAGTGGGGGATTCTAGGGGAGGGCATGAGGCTCGGATACCTTGACATGGGCTGTCTCACCGGGGGAAACTACCCATGGGTCTACGTAGCCGGTGATTTCTTCTTCATCGTGACGAAGTGCAGGGCGGACGGGATATTGTGAAGCAACCATATTGGTAATTGAATGAGAAATTGGGCTCAAATGTTCAGAATATTATCTGCTGGGCTTTGTCCTCTGAGTATCTTATTGCACGGCATTATCGAGCCTCTTGATGCATTCCTATATAATTATTTGGCTGGAGGTGTAATTCCCGACAATCCATAGCTTCATCAGTTTCTTATTTCCCGATCGAGTAGTCGTGCTCTAGCGCCCTGCTAGGGATGTGATATGCGGAGAAGTATTCCGAGCCTCTCGGAAAACTCTTGTATTCTGGTTGGACAAGAATATTAGACAGTTCACCAACGAAACTGCTTTAACTTGAGTAGGAAATATGCTTATCTCCCTGCTGCCGATCAGCTGCAGTATTGTCTCTCTTTTGATTGATACACGACATTGGATTCAATTCACGCCAAGACGCCAGTTCTCTCGAGATTGAGGAGATGATTACGGATGATGATATCCCTTGAAACCGAGTGGCCGGACTGTTCGCTAGCGATAAGGATGGCTCCGCCCCCGCATTGTCTTGTCCCCTAATTTCTGGAGCTATTCTCCAAATCGGGATATTTCTCATTTCTATTACCCCAGCATCAAGTGTTCGGATGAACGGCTTTGTACTAAGAACTGACGTCAAGCCTGATAAGGTTAAGGGTTTTGACATTAAGAACATGGCATCGTAGATAGGAAAGCTACGCGTTGGAGCTACTAGAGGTGGTCAAGATAGATCAATCTAGTAATCTAATTAGACTTTGCCGACAGCTATAAAAGCAGAAGTGAATCCTCCATTGACACCAATCAGTCAAAAACTCCACAACAGATAATCACCAACTCCTGTTCCCCATCTTCTAGACCATGCCCACTCAAAGCCAGACCACTGCCGACATGGCAGATCAGATCGAGGCAATCCCCGGGACGGTCCACTTGGTCGACGCCCAGGGAAGCATGGACTCGCAGCACGCCAAAGGAGCCGAGCACGACATTGTTCTCGTCCCAGCTCCGTCGGCTCATCCGGATGATCCGCTGAACTGGTCGCCGAGGAGAAAATACCTCTCTGCATTTTGCATGGCAACGTATGTCCCAACTCTCTTGTTATCGTGTTGGGGTTCACTGACGTGATGTAGATATGTGCTTGTCATTGGCATCTGCTCTTCTGCGCTGTATTCGACTCTAGGACCTCTGTCGGAATCTACCGGTCTGAGCTACAATGATTTGAACTCTGGAACCGGATATATGGTATTTACCTCTCTCAACTTCACGTACTTTGTGACAGTCTGACATGTTGGTAGTTTCTCTTCTTCGGCTGGGGCTGTATCATCTGGCAAGCAATCGCCATCCAATACGGCAAGCGCCCTGTGTATCTGTTGACGACACTGGGCACATTGGTAGATATCCAAATCTCTCTGACTGGTGGCTTTGTAGCTGACAGAACTAGGGCGTCATGGTCTGGCAGCCGCACGTCAAATCAAACGGAGAGTGGATCGCGACCAAGATTCTGCAGGGCATCTTTGGTGCGCCGATTGAGTCTCTTGCGGAAATTACAGTCTCAGACGTCGTAAGTAATTAATTCTACAAACCAACCCCGTGTTATAGACTTATACAAGTGTCGTAGTTCTTCACTCATGAACGCGGCAAGTTCATCGCTCTGTATGCTCTCGCACTTGGTTACAGCAACGGCATCGCTCCGCTCATCATGGGCTTCATCAATGACGGCCAGGGATACCAGTGGGTATTTGTCAGTACTTCTTTTTCAATTGACAAGAAGCAAATACTAATAGGCCAACAGTACTGGTGCGCCATATTCTGCGCCGTTCTCCTTCTGATCATCTTCTTTTTCATGGAAGAGACCAAGTTCGATCGAGCAAAGTACATGACAAGAAACCACATCGAGGGACAGACTGTGTCTAGCGCCAATCATACATCAACCGACCCCGATACCAAAGACGATCTCGATACGAAACACGACGTTGAGCAAGATCAAGTCGCTACTACGACTCTCACCAACGTCAGCGCACCCAATGAGGCTTTTGATCTTGACAACACCGAGATGAGCAAGAAATCACGCATGTCTCGCCTTAAGCCCATTGAGCGCAGAAACCTGAAAGGCGAGAACAGACTCATCAAGCTCATCAGCCGCCCAATTCTCCTCCTCGCGTTTCCCATCATCTCTTATGCTGGTTTCATCTATGGCTGCAATATTGTCTGGCTTTCAGTTCTGAACGCGACTGAGTCTATGGTTCTGTCGAATAAGCCTTATAACATGCCTACCTCCACAGTTGGGTTAACATTCATCGCTCCACTCATTGGAACAACCCTCGCGTAAGTGCTTGATTCTCACAAAGTGACCAGACTACAGAAGCTGACAGAGGCTAGGTGCATCTACACTGGAATCTTTGGCGATAAATTCATCATCAAGATGGCGCGTCGCAACGGGGGCTTCATGGAAGCTGAGCACCGACTATGGCTGTTCCTCCCTTCTCTCATCCTCATTCCCTTTGGATGCATTTTGTTCGGCGTCGGAGCTTACTATGAGGCGCATTGGTTCTCAATCGTCTTTGCCATGGGCGTCATCTCCTTCACCACGACTGCCGGTTCACAAATCTCCATCGCGTATTGCATCGATTGCTATCGCGATCTCGCGAGTGAAGCTCTAGCCACTGCCATCATCATCCGAAATACGATGGCTTTCGGTATTGGATATGGGTAAGCACACAAACCCGACTCAATGATCATGGAATTTCGCTGATAATGTTAGTGTCACTCCTTGGGTTGTCAACCTGGGCTATCAGAATGCTTTCATCCTTGGTGCGTTCGCTGGTCTGGCACATAATCTGACAATTTTCCCTGTTATGAAATGGGGTCGGGCTTTGCGGCAGCGGAGCGCGGAGAAGTATTGGAACATGGTTAAGGAGGGAGCGGACTTGGACCTCAACCATTAATATTCTATATCATATGCCTGAAGCTACTGGCGCGTTTGCCAACTCAAAGAAGAACAGGTCTGGATGATGTAGCGATTGGGCTACGAACTTAAACTGGGAGACTTTAGTAGTAATAGGAAAGAATATGGTTCTTGATTAAACATTGGTTGGTTGCAGATAAAGCAGAGCAATACTCTATATTGCGTCAAGACAAATGAAATAGATGAGTGAAAGTTGGGTATCGTTGCCTCAAGCCAGAGACAAACGCCGCCCTCAAAAGTCAAGAGACAAAACAACAACGAGGTATCATCACAAGCATAAGCTCATGATTCATTAAACTTCCTACTCTTCATCCTTATCCTCTTCCTTCTTCCCATCAGCCTCCACCTCCGCCTCCTCCCTCGCCAACTGCTCCTCAAGCTTCTTCTTCTTTTCCAAATTCTTCTTTCTCTTCTTCTTCTCAGCCTCTTGTCTCCTCTTATCGCGCCTCTCACCAACAAGATATCTCGAATTCTTGATCGCCGGGAACACACCCTTTAACGCTGGCCAGAGGTGCGAGAAGGCTTCTTTGAAGTGTGTCTTGGTCTCGTTGTAGTTGGCGCGGGCGAGAGCGGCGCGCTTCTTGGTGCGGTAGGCCTTTTCGGCTTTGGCTGCTTTGGCGTATTGTTCTGATGCTTGGCGACGGGTTGTCATGAGGAGATGCTCGCTGCCGCAGGTGCTCACTGGGCGGGGAGTGGGTTCTGTAGGGGCGGTGTCGGTCTCGGACGATGCCTCTGTCTTGGACTTTGATTTGCCCATGGCGGAGAACATTGAGCAGATGTGATGATTATTTGCTGTATTAAATTGATTGTGTCGGTCAACGAATGGCTGATGGGTGCGAAGCAAAACCGCATGAGACAAAAGCAAGGGGATCAAGTTACTGGGTTTGCAGTTCTTTAAGAACCGGGAGAAATATTTCTAGACCTTGCATCTCTCCATTAGCCGACAACTAGATGTTCTAGTCTATGTAACATTGACAGGCTATCATTTATGCAAACAGGTCATTGTATATAGATGCATTACACACTGCCTGACTTTCTAGAGCCAGAAGCAGAATTTGATCCCTGTAATTCAATGCATCGG
Source organism: Fusarium sterilihyphosum (assembly GCA_013186845.1). Taxonomy (NCBI): domain Eukaryota; kingdom Fungi; phylum Ascomycota; class Sordariomycetes; order Hypocreales; family Nectriaceae; genus Fusarium; species Fusarium sterilihyphosum. Next base: position 24,982 of record JAAOAU010000806.1, read on the forward strand.
TTAACCGAGCTGTTTGCATAAGGTGCAATTTAACCCTTTGTGAGTCAAGGACTCCTATCCTAAAGAACAAAAAGATTTAGGCAAATTTAGTGTACTTTAGTATACTTTAGGACAAATTTAGTGGAGCTTAGATTAGGTATTTTTGACACCTTTGCTTGACATCAGGCGTTTCTTGCTCCCAAGGAGAGAGCATATCGTCCTCACTAGGGCTATAGTGCATGAGCCTGCTACGCACGGACGCCATGCCATTGGCAGTTCAATCAGTGGAAGTCAATAGTTAAGCCCCGTATCATATAATGATGATGTCCGTAGAAAGTGGTGGCAGAACGTTGACCAAGTGAGGGGGATATCAATGTAACGGCTTGGAGACCGCCCGCTGAACGATTTTATGGAGGCAACCCTGTTGGCATTCAGTAGGCTCAGCAAGTACCGCGCCAACAGTGACCTGCTAGGTATTTGTTTGTCATCCAACCATCTGACTTGATGTTTCCTAATTAGGCAGTATTGGGAGTTCACGCTAACAAGCAGCAGAAGGAATATGTTCTGTTAAAATACAGATACGACCATTTCGCATCGTACGTTCCATTGATTCATTTACTATCGTCCTTCGAGATACATAGATCAATACAAATCGCGATAGTCTATGCTCCCTAGTTTCTCGCCGAACCCTACTCCTCGTGATGCTTAGGCCAGATACGTCGACGCGCCCACTCACGAACACGCTTTCCAATAAAGTACATGACAATACCCAAGGCGCTCAGAACACCACAGATGATAGCAAGAATGTTCATAGCACCATTATATCCAAGGGACTGAATCGAAGGCACGGTTGCGTAGCTCAGCCCGAATGAGACAAAGCCTCGACCAGCGCAAACAACGAGAAGAAGAGGTCCAGATTTGTTGGGGTAACTGTCCATCACGAAAGTGATTCCGACCAAGTTCGCACCTAGGAAAGAGAAGAAGCCGAGATGATATGGAGCCACGATGGCGATCCAGTGATAATCGTTGGGCGAGGCGGCTGCGTGGCCGTAGACGATCGCTGAGATGATGGCACACGCCGCTGGGATGATCAAGACAAGAAGACGATATTCAGGCTGTATCAGTCAGTATGCGATCTCCAAAGTCGGGAAAGGAATGTTTACTTCGAAGACGCCCTTGTTCCGTCGACTCATGAATTTGCAGATGATATCCGAACCATATCCAAGCAGCGGGACAGCAAGCAGACAATCAATAATCTGAACAAGCTGCACATATCCCAGAAGCTTTCCGTTAAAGTTGTAAGGTGGTTGTACAAGAATTTGAGCAAAGGTTGAGGCCTGGTAGATGTAAAGACCTAGGAAAGCACCATTGAGGATAAAGATCCAGAAGATAGGCGGCAGGAGGAGGGATAGCCCAACGTCCTTGTAGAATGAGACTAGGCTCTTCCAGTCTGCCTTGCCGTGGAACAACTTTATGTCGTCGCGCCATGTTCTCTCGCCGAACTTATCGGGCTGTAGAACAACGCCGTTGCGGGTTGTGACTTGGTATAAAATCTCGTTTGTTCCCTCGCGGGCTACATTGCCATTCTTGTCGAGCTTGAGATGGACTGCACCCTCTGTTCAAGGTTAAGAATTGATCAATGGAGAGAATGGGGAAAGCTTACCAGTCGCGTCTTCGGGTCGGTCGTAGCGAGTCTCAGCGAGGAAGAAGAAAGACATGATCATCGTGAAGCCGTTGATGATGGTCATGATACCATACCACCAAGGCAATCCAAGCGATGGAACGATGTACGTAGTCGCCGTAAACAGAGCCGCAGTAAGTGTGTTCTGAACACCAACAAAGTAAGACAGTTTCACACCATGTTGATGAAGGAAGTGAATCTCCTGCACGATCAAAGGCGCAAGAGCCTCGCTCTGTCCAGCAGCCAGACTAAAGATATTCCGCCCCGCAATATGGCTCGTAAGCGACTTTGAGCAAGCACACCAGATTCCAGAAACCGTCAGAAGCAGCAGAGAAAAGAGAAAGACAGGTCGGCGGCCGATGGCGTTGGCGAGAGGCATAGACAGCAAATTGCCAATCCCCATGAAGAGAGTAGGATATGTAAGTAGATCGCTGACACGCTTGGCATTGTCGTTGTGATAAAGCGCGTAGAGCTCTGGGGCGACGGAGCCGAGACCGGAGGTTCCTAGGACTGAGATGCCGGAGTAGAAGCCGACTAGGAGGATGATCATGTACTTGCGCCAGACGGGCAAGTTAAGAGGATCTATCAAAAAGTGTGAGTTGATGATGATTAGAAAGAATGGTGTGTTTTGTTTACCTTTGGGGTCAGGACTAGGCGTTGGGACGAGAACAACAGTTCCATCTTGGTACAGATTGACTGTACCAGATGCATCATGAGTTTCGTGGTGAGGCGTCTTGATGATGTCCTCGACAGCATCGACGTCAGGTTTCATACCGAAGGAATCGCGTCGCTCAGCCATGACTACACCTTGTCAACTGGATGAGTTTTGATGTTTCCATGTATAAAGCAGCGACGAAGCGAGGTTTATATCAATTAAATCACCGCCGGGTCGGAGTTGGTCTGGGCCTGGGTACTAAGTTAGTCTGATAGCGTAACGAATAGATTCCGATTGGTCATTACACGAAGGTGTCTAAAAGTGAGGTTAAGTTGCGGGGGTGGAGCCGAGTCTCCGAGGGGAATGAATGCGGGGAAGGGCAGAGGTTTACCGATCGTTTATTAAAATACGCTGTCTGCGCCTCCGTCGGCTCGGTATCTCATCACCCAAACACAACAACTCCAGATCTTGAGTCCCCCTGAAACCCTTGTCATTGGAACCCGTCTTCATCTACCGGCATCGCATCAACTCCAAGCTTGTCCCCCACGTTTCCCGACCCCATGCCCTCCCCAATGGATACCGAAGAC
>JAAOAU010000808.1:0-49407 GCA_013186845.1 Fusarium sterilihyphosum
GAGCTTTTGCCTTAGTCATGCATGCAGTGAGAAAAAAGGTTGCCGCAAATGCGGCTTAAGTGGAGCTTTGGAAACCAACTCACGTGACTGCGCCAAATCGTTGCTGGAGCTCTGTGTTAGTTGAAAGTGGACAAGCACAAGGCCTAGAAGTTCCGGTCGGCTACCTAATTTACCCGGGAAAATAGCGAGAGCAAACCTGAATGCTTTAGTCCGCAGCGACCAATACACCTCATATTCCGACCTTACACGACCCCATCTCTATCAATTGATCTGTATATCGCGATCAATTGGGCCACCGTTGGCAGAGGCTCCTTCTCTACGTCCTAACCCTCAGTCACGATGTTGTCACGAGCCGCTAGACCAGCTCTCCGAGCTGCTGCCGCAGCTAATGCTCGGTAAGTTTCTCTCCTCATTCACTTCCGTCTCCCCTTGAGTATCCAGTGGCTCTCTCTCGGCTGCCGGGAAGTCCAAGAATTTATTTGCCGGTTGAGCTCTCCAACCCTCAACCATCGGCCACATCATCACAAGTACATACGCCCGCCCAATACCGACCGAGTTGCAATCAAATTATGAGAGGCAATTGAATGCTCTGAGGGGAACATCTCAACACTGTCATCACCAATAATCGCCAAAGAAAAAAAACACACAACAAAAGAGAAGGAAAATGCTGATGACGTCCTTTTTTGCGCTTCCAGGGCCGCCGCCGTCCCCAGCTCCGCTGCCACCTATGCGACTCTCCGTGAGATCGAGGACCGTCTCAAGTCCATCCGAAACATTGAGAAGATCACAAACACCATGAAGATCGTTGCCTCTACCAAGCTCACCCGAGCCCAGCGCGCCATGAACGACTCTCGCAAGTACGGTCAGACTTCTAATGAGGTTTACGAGTCTGCTGAGACCAAGGCCCTCGAGACCGAGGACAAGAAGACCCTCATCATCGTCTGCTCTTCTGACAAGGGTCTCTGTGGTGGTATTCACTCTGGTCTGTCCCGATATGTCCGCCGACTTCACGCCCAGCAGCCTGGCTTCGACCTTGTCCTCATTGGTGAGAAGGCCAAGGCTCAGCTCTCACGAACCAACGCCTCAGCTATCCAGCTGAGCTTCGCTGGTATTGGCAAGGATGTTCCCACCTTCGCCGACGCCCAGGCCATCGCCGACCAGGTTATCCAGCTTCCTACCGAGTACACCGACATCAAGATTCTGTACAACAGCTTCGTTAACGCTCAGACCTACGAGGCTTCTATGATTGAGGCATTTTCTGAGGAGGCTATCCAGCAGTCCCGTGAGTTTCTCTGGATGCGAAAGTGATGGCTAAATTGTCTAACTCTTAATCATAGCCAACTTCTCTGCCTTCGAGGTTGACGAGGAGGTTCTTGGCAACCTTCGCGAGTACAGCCTTGCCAACTCCCTCTACTGGGCTCTTGCTGAGGGTCACGCCTGCGAGCAGTCTGCCCGACGAAACGCTATGGATGTAAGTATCACTAGGTTGTAACTCTCATGGCTAGTACTGACAATTCCCGCAGAACGCCTCCAAGAACGCTGGTGAGATGATCAGCAAGTACCAGATTCTCTTCAACCGTACTCGACAGGCCGTCATTACCGGAGAACTGGTTGAGATTATCACTGGTGCTACTGCCTCTGCGGACATGTAAGGAGTGGGAGTACATGATGGGGTATAATGCTTCCCTTTGTAACAAATGTCATCGGGCTACCATCCATGCATGGTTTCCCCCATTGTATCAAAGCCTTCAATAAATTCCTTAGTAGCCCATGCAGTCAATGCACGGCAGTCCAAAAAAAGAAAAACAGAACAAACATTGCCTCTCGATGGCTATTGGCGGAAGTAATAATTTTCCTTGTAAAAAACTTGTATAAATTTAAGTACCAGTTATAAGTCAACCACCCTCGTCTGAAAACGCCGAACACCGATACCATTATATTTTGAGAATAATCAACAACCAAACCAGAGTAGCCTCTCCAGTGTAAGTCACAGAAACCAGAAACGCCATCAACACCTAATCGAGAGCGTATGGAATGCGTTGAAGCAAATCTCAGAACCCCATGTCACTGTCCTCCGCATAACTTACGTGTCTCGTCCTGCGATGTTTGCTGGAACTCTCGTGAGGAATCTCTGCTATCTTGGCGGTACCAAAAGGGTTCTCTTTCTCGTAAGCTGTTCGCAGTGCAGCAGCCTCCTGATCCCATCGTTCGGTGGCTCGGGTCCATGCCTGAACAGCTTCAGCGTACCCGCGCTTTTGCTCGGTTGCCTGGTCTTCATATGGCTTGCGTTCCTCAGACGAAGCGTCCCTCCACATCTTACTAGTCATGATCCGAACTTCGTTGGGGACAGCACGCCCACCTTTGCCTGGTTTCCGATTCTCCTCACACTTCTTCCTCGCAACGTCGAATAGATCCTTGCTATAAAGTATATACGCATTCCCCGCAACTTTGGCCGGGCGAGAGGGTCGGCCCCCAAGTTTCGATTGTATATAGGTCTGAATCTCGTTTTCATAGGCCTGTAGTCGTGCTGGTTGCTGATCTTGGGCAGGCTCCTTACGCTTGCGCAGCAGCACAGAGTCTCGAGGCAGTATCAGCGGTGTCGGGACCTCAATGGGGCCGATCAAGGTCTCCAACACTTCAGAAGCTGCCCTTAGACCTGACAGATACGCCCCATGAACCGTGGCTGGGTGCGTACCGATGGTGTGTTCACCAGCAAAGAAGAGGTTTCCGACAGGTCTGGCCATGACATCGTAGTCTTCCGACTGCATCCCAGGAGCAGCAGAAGAATAACTACCTCGGGCGAATCGATCTGAACCCCAGCGGGTGACCATGGCCTCTACAGGGTAGGGAACATCCTGGCCAAAGACGCTGCGTAGTACTTCCGTGGCTTCAGCCACAAGGCTGTCGTTACTTGAATGTTCTGTCTCAAAACCAGCCTCACCTGCCATCAAAGCAATGAGACACGGAAGACCTGTCGTGTTGGTTACGTTGAACCATTGAAAAAAGCGGCCACGATTTGCGGCGTAGTCTTTTTGTGAGGTACTAAGTCGGTTTGAAGACTCCCTCAAGACGCCGAAGATATGTCTGTCATGGTCCCAAAAGATCTTATCGTATACTAGAACAACCTTGTTCAGAATGCCGAATCCAAGTCGCTCAACGACATCGGTCTTCCACGATGGAAGAGGTGGATTGAAGACGATATTATTCTGTTTTAAAACACCGAGCGGAATAGTGCAAACCACGGCATCAGCATCCACTACTGAGCCGTCTTCGCATTCAATCGCAGCTGACGCCATGCCCTCTCCAGTATGGTAGGATATGCTCTTGACCGGGAATTTAGTCTTGAGGTCAAGTGAGCTCGGGCAGTGAACCAAGCCACGAGCCACACTTTGGTAACCGCCCACGACCATTGTATGGCTTCCCTCCCATTCATTCCCTGCATCAATGTCCCACAATGGGAGGCTCAGGTTGTGCAAGCTTGTAGCGTTACTGTACTCCAAATTGGCAATGTGCCAGTTGATAAGCCGGTGATCCTGGGCATTCAGCCCTACGATTTGTTTGTACTGAGAGATGGCGTTATCAAGAACAGATCCCAAGGTTGCCCCCTCTTCATTCACTGCCGATGTTAAATCAATGTTCTCTCCGTCGGCTGAGTCTCGTATTGTCCAGCCCATCAATTTGGCTTTGTCGGAGGCTTTAGTAGTCGCGGGAGTGCCAGGCTCCATATGAACCCGACCCGTGAGCTTGTCTGACGATACTGGTATCAGGTTGACCTTTGCTGGGACGTTCTGTTGTGCCACTGATGGTGCACCTTGCAGTGCAGCAGCAGCCTCTTCTTCCTGAAACATTGTCTTGCTACCGTCTCCAGGACTATCACGTCCCTCTTCGATGAGGTCCCGTCTACCTTCAACAAGTTTTGCAAGTTGATTCTTATGCTTGTATTCGCTGACCCGGTCTAAACAGTCATTGTAGAGTTTTTCAACGAGCTGATCGCGCACAGGGTCAACTGCTCTTCCATTGCTGTCGTAAATTGTAGTATCGGCCGTCAGTGCATGATAAGGAAGTCCCAATTGTCCACGAAGCAGGATGTTGATAGGATTTCCCCGGTCGAACCCAGTGATGATCATGCCGCCCATCTCCGCAGTGTGTCGCTTGCCTTCAAAAGCTAGTGAATTTTCTTTTGGTTTGGTCTGGAACTCGCGAGAGTATACTCTTCCTCCAACACGGGCTCGTCCTTCGAGCACAACCACTCGGGGCGCAGGCTCGCCTCGTTCATGGAAGCGATCAGCAAATTGCCTGAACAATCCCTCAAGCTGTCTCGCGCAACCCAGTCCGGAAATACCAGCACCTATGACAGCGATTGTCTTTTGTCTCTTGACAACAGGCGCAACAGTATCGTCTGTCTCAGTCTCGGAGAGTCGCACACATCCATAGTTGATATAGCCTCGACGAACAAGCCAATCATAGCAAACACTCGCTGCGTCGAACCAGCGAGCGTTGGCACACCCAACCGCTTCCAGCCGGGTCACACCGATCCAAGGGTGTTTGAACCATAACCGTATGATGCCGTTTCTAATATTGAGATATGTTGTTACTTGCGTATAAGATATGTGATGACGGAGGAGGTGATATTCCTCCGGATGTAAAGCATATGGGTTGAGCCGGCTTGATTCGGCGGCCAAGACACATTCTGACGCATATTGATATGCTGACATATCAGTTGGTACCGAAGCCTTCGGTCTGATATTGAAGTTATAGCGTTCGGCGTCATGAGAAGGAGATTGTTGATGAGACTGCGGCTGGTCGTCGATTGCAAGGTCTTGGTCTTGGTCTTCTTCTTGCGCACCATCAGTATCGACTGGTGTAGGAGTAGTAGCCTTACTCGACACCGTCGAAGGTATCGATGAGAGGTCTGATAGTTCTGTGAGGTTCGAGGGAAGCGAGCCTATGACGTCCTCTACAGTAGATACCCGAAATGGTGTTGGGTCATCGTCGTTCTGAGGAGGCCCCTCCCTGCGCACAGTTAGAGTTGGGTCTGAAAGACTCTGTCGAGTCATCAAGCACGTAAAGTCGAGGCATTAGACTACTCACTCGGTATAACTTTTGATGCTTGACAATTCATCTTCAGACTCAACGTGACTAGCGTTGTCGATATCCATATCTTCAGTCCACACAACAATCTCTGGCGCAATTTCAGAGGCTATTTCTGTCGAAGTCTGTCGCGACTGAGGCATCGAAACTACATCAGGAGTGATTGGAGGTGATATACGACCTGCAGGGTTCGACATGACAATGGTGTCGGACGGAGTCAGCGAATCAATGGCATCCTTATCGTCCAAGTCCCTCTTCCTAATGCCAATCCCCTTGCGGAAACTCTGCCCAAAGTCTGACCCCATAACGGCGTTGGTTTCGAAGGGTATTGGTCTGTCTGAAATTGCGGCCGCTACTGTCTGGCGGAAGGAAGAGTATTGTTCAGAGCCGAATGAGATGAGGAAAGTTGCATTATGCGAAAGAACTAAAGAAAACTCGGGACCCTACTGAATAGTTAGCTTGTTTGTTTATGGAGTTTAGAGGACATGTATGAAATGACCAACCTTCTAAACTCGTTTGATGTCGTGGATTAATGAGTATGGTACTAAGGTAGGTAAGGTAGGCAGTGAGAAGATTTGAGTGGAGAGACTCGTTACAGCGACATTCTTTTTCTCGATATCGATTCTTTGGACGATTTCTAGTCCATGGTTGATTCGGCGTGAGTTATTTCAGAAGACAACTCAGTTGTCAAAGACTGTCTCCTTTTGCCTTAGAGGAACTTGCCATCCATCGTCAGCCATTCAGCCCCTCAGAATAAGGAAAGCAACCTTCAAGTTCAATCACGTGCGGCGCTACGGTCAAATCAGACGCCTCTAACGGGTGGGTCTACAGTTCATTCAGACGACATTCAAGTTCTTAACTTGTATTAATGAGCTTCATTCTTAAGGTTTTCACCCTCAGGCTGTTAGGGTCTGGGACAATCCATCAAAGAATGAGCTCTGCGCTTGCACGCCGTAACTTATTAATGTACTCGGTATCTTGCCCCAATCATTCAAACGCCATCGAAATGCGCCAAGCCACCACGTAACCAGTACTTGACAATATTCTAGGTATCATAAATAGGTATAGTAACTTAGTACCTTGGGTATGCTGACATTGGATGTCAGGTCGTTGAAGCGGGCACGCTCTCTTTCGCAAACGATTCTTTCTCGATCGCCGATTCCATCATTTTGTTTCCATTGATGATTGACGTTGTGCAAATCACAATATTTCTCCGTCCTGCCGGGGCAATGTTAGATTTCGTTTCAGAGCAACCCTGGCGGCTGTAAGAGTGCTTACCTTCTTCTTGCTTTGCAATAAACCTTAAAGCAGCGATCTCGGTGAAAGTGATGCCGCCGACGAACACAACAAAGACAGTCTGCTTGTTGCCACTTCCAGAGAGCAATGCCCGCGCTTTGACAGCCTTATCCTCACCCTTCTGGTGCTCATAAAATGTCTGTCCTCGAACGTGTTTGACAGCTTCATCGAACCCTTGCCATCCTTGCGTACCGACGCCTGGGGGCGCTCCCGCTGCGTTGGCGCTGTTTCCCTTGGTCACCGAAAGCAGATATTGCTTCTGCAGAATGCATTGAACGAGGCGAATGGAAAGAGGAGCATAACCACTGTACACATAGGAAATGTCGTTTGGATCGTCCTCTTGAACCTCATCAACGATGAGCCGAAGTTGCTTGCGAAGATACGTATAATTCGTCTTGCTTCCCGTTGGGCCGGCGTTGTTGCCTGGGATAGGGATCATGCCAGCCAGAGGTGACGACTTGGACAGAAAGAGTTGTAGTTTCTCTAGGTTGCTAAGCGTGAGGAGATGCTGGTAGCCGTAGCCTTCCAGAATCAGTCGCCTGAATTGATCGAATTCCTTAGGCCGTATGCCCCCAGATATGCACGAGTAGATACACAGTAATCTTAGAGTTTGCGCAATAGGAGCGTCTCGCGCTATCAGTTCTTCGATGCCATCGAACTGGCTTGACGGATCAGCCCCAGCAGCGAGATTTTGCTGAACCTCCAAAAGACCCTTGAACTGGTCTGTCCGGGTATGTTTAATGATCTCCTCGGCAAGGCCTGTGTGTATTCTCGCACTCTGCTGCTCTTGTTGGTACCCTGGCAATTGACTGACAAAGTCTTTGAGTTCCGCAATAGTCTTTGTTTTGTGTTTACTCTCGTAATCACTTTGCACCTTCTGCAGCCGCCTCGCAACTTTGTTGAGGAGACTTCCAACAATCGCGAAGTTGGCGTCACGTAATTGTTCGTAAAGCTTGTCGCTCGAGTCCAACTGGATCGTTCGTTTTCTGCTTTGTGAAGTTGCTGCCGAGGCCTGTGCTGGTGCACCGACAACTGTTGTGTCGACCTTGGTCTGATTGTTGTGGATCTCGAAGACTTCATCAATGAGTCCCTCGTAAGTCAGTTGAGTGAGCAAGGGTGTAACAAAGTCGACTTCGCGATCGATGACAATTACGCTCTCATTGGTTGTGCTAGGCGCCAACCCAATCTTGTTGGTTTCTGACGTATCTTCACCAGCAAGAAGCTCCTGGCGCATGCGAGAAAGCAAGTCAGCAACGCGCTTTGCGTTATCACCCTTCCCTATCACTCGCGGGAATAGGCCATGGTTTCTTTGAATCTCCATAAGGGCTTTGGCCATAAGGAAGTTGGGTGTAACGTCTTTGGATAGGTACAGGTCGCGGAATGAGTCGTCGAGCTCGAGTGACAGAACATCCTTCTCCAGAGGGAAGAAGGATAGTGGCAATTCCGCAATGTTGACATCACCTAACACACCGGCCTCTTCTAGAAGCTTGTCGGAAACGAGGGTTCTGCGAGGGACCCAGAATATGTGAAAGTCGTGCCCGGTTTGGCTTTCGCGCTGGATACGCTTGATTTGAGCTAGGAGGGGGTCAGAGTGCACCCTCGATATCGCATAATGGTAACTGACCAGCTATAGCTTCAGCATGACGGCCGCATTCGCCACGAGATATAAAGACAACATTGCGCTGGCTGGTATCGGCATTGTCATTCTCTAGAATGAAGAACTTATCTACTCCATATTCTTGCAGGACGGCAACCTTGACTATAGTCCCGATTGGGCCGACGAGACTTTGATCTAGAACGACATTCTTCTTCCCGCGAACCTACATAGAAGTGAGGTGTGAGTTGAGTTCGCCGGATGCGTGAATCACATAGCTATCGGCTTGAGTGAAGCTCGCGGGGCAAGGCGGTGGGAACGTACGCCTTCGAGGAGATACAACAGATCCTTTCTCGCCTTGTTGCGAATCTGCTCGACGTTGAATTCTATCCGGGGAGCCATGGGATCGGCTGAACGCGATTGCGCGGGGTTGGCGAGAGAAACTCAAGAGGGAGCGAGGTGAGTGAGCTCAGTGATTGAGATAGCTTCGGCTCAAGTGGATGGATTAGTTACCTAGGTAGGGTGCGGAATGATGGAGCTCTACTATAGACTAAAGTAAGGTACCTATAGTATAGTACCTAGAGGTAAGGTTGCGTGCGGAGACGGCAGTAAAGTGGGGGGTTCTAGAGCTGCACCAGCCACTGTAGTGACGCTTCATTGGTGGGGCCGACGTATAATTGAAGTCCCGTAGGTCAGGTCAGGTCTAAATTGGTTCAGGTCAATCTTGCTGATTTGAAAGGTATCAGGAGTCCAAGGTGATGGATAATTACAGAACCTACAGTTGTAGTGTAGTAAGCAAGCCGATATATGTGACAGTAAACGGCAGTCTTGCTCTGTCGCGGGATGTATTAACCTCTCGCTTCGTTTGATCGAGCCATTAGCAACAAACATGAAAGTTGCATGGCTTCGCAGTGAAACAAATGTCTAGCAGATTCTCATAATTATCATAAGCAACTAGAAATATCATACACCTGACCATCGTGTTCTGCGGAGACCATCGTCCGCCCCCTTCATGATATTCATCATTGAGCAGCCATGTTTGACTTGACTGTGCTAGATATGCTTCTGCCCAGCCTCAGCCCGAGGCATGCAAATGCGCATCTCAACAACTGTGTTCCGTCGGTAAATGCAAATGCTATATCCCATACGCTGATCTCCTGTCACGACCAGATGGTGTGTCCTGAACGCCAAATGAATGCTATTTATATCCCGAGCCCCCAGGCATTCGTCTGCATATGACGAGTCCGCATCGTCCCGTTCACACGGTGTTATCGTGGTAGAGGAACTCGATGTCTCGGGGCCGTTGCTTGTTGCCTCGCACAAAGTCCTCATCGCCGGGAGGTCGCTCATTTTTGTCATTGCTTGTCAACATGCTTTGGATGCTCATGCATACGCTCGAAACGCTCTGGACCGGACTCCAACCCTGTTGACCTAAAAGATCGAGACAGATGATGCCGTTGGAGTATATGTGAGGATGCATAGGAATGGGCCGATCGGTTTGCTTGTCAAATGTGACCTCAGGGGGCTCTATACAGTATTGTTAGCATTTGAACCATGTACGAGCAGTGCAACCACGGACCTATGGGATACATCTTGGGGAAATGGAACTTGAGGCGGTAGATTTGGTTCTTGTAAAGCGGATTGTCGTCGAGAACCTGGATATCAACAAACCAGTCGCCAGCAACACTGTCGTTGCGTTCTATCAATGTGATACCGGGGGGCATTCCATCCTTATGAATCTGCGGGGCACAAGAGCGTCAGTCGAGTCCACGATGCGTTGACGAGGGATGCGAAGAACCAACCTTGCCCAGCTCCTTGACCAAACGCCTATCCCGCGTGGCTCCAGCCATCGTCGATGAGGTTGATTTGTTCCCCTGGTGCTTGGATTAATCAACGTGCGACGTAAAAGAAGCGTGGGCGGAGGATCAGATGTAGGTGAAAGGTTTCGAACAAGTGTTGGGCGTGGTTTGGTGGAACAGTCAAACACTGGGCAATGAGGGGCCGTTTGCGATGCTGCGCCCACAATCGAGAACCCCCCCCAATCACTGTGGTAGTGGAAAGAAGGGCCCAGTCAATGGATCTGAAGACAGCCGGACTCGGGAATGCCTACCTGGGTATGATTGGTTCAAAACCTAGGTACTGAAACATTTCTTTTACGACAAGGCATTGCAGAACCTGTTGTTTGCAGACTTCTATGATAGAGCCCAAGGTGTTTGTCGGCATTGGAATGCCGCCTTTCCCATCACTGTGGGCTAGGCTAGGTATCTAATACACTCATATTCTTTTCTGATGCAGGAACCTAGGGTCAATCATGTCCCAGTCTTGGAGATCGACAGCAAGTGTCAAGATATGGGCCAGAGTTAGCTGAGCTAGGCCCATAAATTGATTCGTGTTGTGCTATTGGGTGAACTTATACGGCTATGCCATGATTTTCTTTACTCGATCGACTTGTCTCATTAGTATCTGAGTAAGACATGAAGCTATGTATTGGAGTGCAGATCGAGGATTTATTCTTCAGCTATCGCTAGCCTCTCCTTGTCATATTATTAACTCTGATTTCGGTTGTTTGACCTTGGCCTGGTCTCTGTACAGTAGACCTTGGTACCACGTAAGCCGATGGGAGTTGCACCAGTTTTGACTGTACCGTCCAGCCCATGTTAATAAATAGAATTCAATTGAGAGATTTCCATATGTATTATGTATGTGCCACGGATGATCCCAACAATGTTGCATCTTTTATTCATACCACATGTTTTGTTAGCCATAAAAGACATCCATTATGTGTTCAGCTTACAGTGAGCAGCTAATCGCTGGTGCCTTTAGCTTACGGCCGATCACTCAGATAAGATATGACCCTATCCAGTCGCTTTCTTTCGCTACCCAAATGGATGGCCAGCCAGCAAGTTGTGTATGAAATTTGATGATCTTTAGCTTCGAGGCGAGACGATCAAGTTGACGGTTCTGAATACCCTGATACCATCCGCTAACTTACTGAGGCCTCCATATTTCCGGGCGTGTGAACGCTAACAGCACGCAAGGCATAGTAACCTTTGAAGTGCCAATGGAACAACGCTCGTAAGCAGCCTCATAGGGCTGGGTGCATTGAGAGGCAACCTGTCCACCTTGGAAAGGATGGAAGCAATCAATTACGATGATACTCCCCTACTACAGGTAGTTTTGTTCTGCTCAGCCACGGACCTAAGCGAAAACTCGACGATTGCTTCCAGAAATGGATATATCATGATCCACAAAGACTCAGCCTCACCTGCAATTACCGGTATTGCAGGTGCGGTTTCTTCCCTGTCAGCATCCATCAGATGGATCCGGAGATGCCTTCAGCCCAGGGATCGCATATGCCTGAGCCACACTCCCTCACTCCCTCACCTGCAACCAACCATAGCCATTTATGGTGGCACCTTGCTAGTGGAGTGCCTCAGTGCTAAAGTCCCCCAAAGGTGGCATACGGCGCTCTCTGCTCGGGCATATTGACAGCCCCAGGGCCCCCAGGTCTGCCCCGTCAGTCGTCAGTCGTCAGTGGAGGGTCCCGTAGCTACCAAAATTAGTAGGTTGGTGTCGCAAGCTACTAAATTAACAAGGACCTCCTCCTCGTCCTGTCCGTCACCGTCGCCTACTTTCTCTTCTTCTTACATAACTCTCGTTGTCCCAGAGGCTTCATCCTCTCAGGCTTACTTTAACATTCTTTGCGAGACCGAATTGTCGTGCGGGTACAGATCGTCCGTCTCGTCTTACCAGCAAAAGGCCAGACTCGTTCTTATCTTCGTTTCCCCTCCAGCTTACCATCCCCAAAACCCAAACGGGTCGCTTTCTACCCCGCCAAAACTGCCGCCATGAGTTGTAAGTTGCGACTATTCACAGCCTTGTTCCCCTCCCCGCTCTGGCGGTTTGGCCTTTGCGTCTGGTGTTGTACTTTCAAGAGCCCGTCCTGCTGCCTTTGCGCCACCATGAATTATACGCTGACCGCGGTCGTCTTGTGTAGTCGCCGGCATGCTGAACAGGCTTCATGGCCAACCCGAGAGCTACGATAAGAAGTGCGCCCGAAATCCCCTGACCTCGATCACAAATCCCATGAATCCTAACAAATGCTTTCTACTGTAGAGCTAAGTACAGGTTTGGTCGAACACTCGGAGCTGGAACATATGGAGTCGTGCGAGAGGCCGATGGCCCAACTGGCAAGGTTGCCGTCAAGATAATTCTCAAACGAAATGTAAAGGGAAACGAACAGATGGTCTATGACGAGCTCGAGATGCTTCAGAAACTCAAGCATCCTCACATTGTCAAGTTTGTTGACTGGTTCGAGTCGAGAGTAAGCTCATCCAACCCCAAATCTCCATCCCGATCCCCGCTCAGGTCAGGTTCTTGGAATACTGACCCAGCTCACTACCCTCCCTCTCTGTTTCCCACATGCCAGGTTGCTCACCTTTTCCGCGTCTTCAGGACAAGTTTTATATCGTGACACAGCTTGCTACCGGCGGCGAGCTCTTTGATCGCATTTGCGAGCAGGGCAAGTTCACTGAGAAGGATGCCGCTGAGACTATTAAGCAAATCCTACTTGCTGTCGATTTCCTTCATAAGAACAACATTGTTCACAGAGGTACAGTGCTGCAACGGCCCATCTCTGGACACCAACTGAACCCGTTTTTAGATCTCAAGCCCGAGAACCTCCTTTACCTCAGCAAAGATCCCGATTCTGACCTCGTCTTGGCCGACTTCGGTATTGCCAAGATGCTCGACGGAAAGGGCGAGTCTCTCAAGACCATGGCTGGCTCTTTCGGTTATGCTGCCCCCGAGGTGATGCGCAAGGAAGGCCATGGAAAGCCTGTGGATATGTGGTCCATGGGTGTCATCACTTACACTTTGCTCTGCGGTTACTCGCCTTTCCGCAGTGAGAACCTCCAGGACCTTATCCGGGAGTGCACCGAGAACTCGGTTGTCTTCCACGAGCGATACTGGAAGGATGTCAGCAACGATGCAAAAGACTTCATCTTGCATCTGATCAACCCAGATGCTGATCAGCGTTGGACCAGCGAGGTAGAATATCACCGTCGTCACGATGGGAAATCCTTGAGCTAACCTCGCGATACAGGAAGCTTTGGGTCATATCTGGCTCACCGGAAAGAACGCTAGCGACTACAACTTGTTGCCCGAGATCAAGTCTTTCCGCGCCAGAAGCCGATTCAGGCGCATCATCGAGAAGATCAAGCTCCAAGCACGTATCGAGAAGCTCAAGGCTATGGAGGAGGATCCGGAGAACTCGGATCTTTCAGCTATCTTCTCCGAGGTCGCCAGAGCAAAGCTCGCCGACGACAAGGAGGAGAAAGAGGTTCTCCGTGTCACTCAAGAGGTCGAAAAGGATGCCAAGCGTCGAAGTTTCCAGGCTTGATAAATATATTGAGGATCCCAATCCATTGCAGACATGTTCACATATATTGGACCGCATCTCGGAGGGCGTCCTTGGCATGACGCCGAGATGGATGGCAGGCTAAGTCCTCGCTTGATGCGCGAAGGAAGGGCAATAACACAGATGGAAAAGATGAGTCGGAAGTGGTCGCAGAGAGTGTTGCGACTCCTTGGGTTGAAAGCGTTGTCTTTTTTGGTTTCGGAAAGATTCTTTGGGTCTAAAAAAAAAACAGGTAGGAATTGAATGCCTCCGATAAGTTATAACCCAAATGAATTCCGTGTTCTTCTCTCAGATCATAGTGCAGAGTAGATAAATGCTCTATATTCGGTAGCTTCCCAGTTGACCAACAATCTTGTGTGATCTTCCCCTGGCTTTTCTATCCTAACAAGCTAAAGATCCAGTCTTTGGTGTGCTAATACAAATGACGGTCATTAATCAATCCCGAGCCACGCGTCAAGCGTATCCTTGGAACCTGCTGCATGATCTCTCCTCGTGATATCATTGAATCTCATAAGCATACATACGATGAAAGGAGCATCCTCCACTTTCATTCTCATAAACATTGGGTCGGCAAAGGTAGCCGATTAGCGACTGAAATGAGTAGAGTTTAGTCGTTCATGTCTGCCGAAGCACTCTCGCGAAGTTCGGCATACCGACGCGCGTCGAATCGCTTGCGTTCCCAGCCTTGTGCGCGGAGTCGCTCTATCCGTGCCTGTAGCTCCGGTGAACGCGTCTTGTCAGCGTTGGGTGTAGCGGACGCAGAAGTGACCGTGTTCACAGTGGTAGGCGATGGAGGTGTGTCTTCATACGGCGGGGTAGTGTGCTGTTGGCCGAGCTCTGTCTCGATGAAGTTGAGGTGTCGAAAGACCTGGCGCTGCAGGCTCGTTAAGAGGGCACTGTAGCGGTGAACAGAGCGAGCATGGCGGAAGGGATCAAGCTCTGCGTCTGTAGAAGGGGAGACGTCGTTTTGCGCTGAGCGTGGAGTGAGTATTGACCGAGGCGCCTGAGCCAATGACCGAAGAGGTGCTGGTACGGCAGATGAATCCCCCCCAGAAATTTCTGGGGATGTTGAACGAGCAGGCCCTAAAAAGCTGCCTAGGCCAAGTGTTGGTGAGTCCGGACGTTCGAGAAGCTCCACAGGCACGTCGCTGAAAGTCACTCGCTTCTTCTTGCGCTTAGAAGTGGGCACGCTTTGGATCGATGAGATAGATGATGCCGGAGATACACTGTGAGACGAGGTCCATGTTGACGATACATAGGAGCTCACAGAGCTATCGGCAGAGTGGAGGCTTGGCAATGTTGTAGTAGTGCCAGACGGTCTTCTCAGTAAGGCTGGACCAACGGTTGAATCTGCAGCATTGATGAGTGTTGAGGCCCGTTGATAATGGTCACGGGCCTGGTTGAGGAGTGTGTTTCGTGCTGGGGCGGCTTGGTGAAGTGCACGAGCAAGCATCTCTTGTGAGTTGGCTGCGTAAAAGTGAAGATATATGAGATATGCTGGCTCAACAATGCTCTGGTTCTCATTAGAATTGTTTTACCATTGTTAACAAAGGATGACTTACAAAGTCTTTGAGATTGTCCAGGATTTCACTGCAGCGGGTTGCACAGGGACGATAACGGCGGTTAAGATATTCTCTCTTGACATCCGAAATCACCTTCGCCCACTCGGTGGAAGTGTAAGGCAGAACGTGCAGAGTCTCTGACAGAGCCTGGGGAAGCCATTCCGGTGAGGTAGTCTCTGTGACTGAAGCACGGCATGTCTCCATCCGTGGCGACATGGATAGTGATGATGTTCGTGAAGGCCAAGGCGACGAAGTGGCTGTATGAATTGGTTGAGGCAGCAAAGCAGCCATGGTGACAAGTGATATTCTTCAGTCAAGGTAGCCCGAAGGCTCGTGTCTTGGGTTATGGTCGTGGTCTAGAGGCAGAATGGATGGGGGGCTGTTCTGGGGGCGTTACAATATAAGAGTCCGGACTGAGAGCGGCGGCGCGCGTGGCGTGGCCAAGGTTTGTGTGGCCAATATGCCAATATTTTGTTACCAAAATGGTGCCTTATCAGCTCAGCTCCTCGTGGTCAGTCTCATGAGTGTGTGCGAACTGGGGCCCAAGTATGACAGGGTTTTGTGACGTGAAAGTGTCTTTGATGGTCTCCCCTGGCAGGTAGGGGCAAAGAGAGACAATTCTGAGTCGTCCCATAAATTGATTGGTAAGACAACAAAGGTATCGAGAAAATAGTTCCGTGAAACGAGGTGTAAGTGAGAGCCCCAGTGTTGTAAGAGCTGCACAGCGAATTCTTGACTGACTACTCGTCGAGATAGCAAAGACAAATATCAAAGCCTCTGGGGCAGTCTGAGAAGTACCTTCACGTTAGAAGACGAAAACAAGTCGAAAATACTGAAAACCGTGCGATGATGGAGGTTGCGGGTAGTTAAGAGATGGACTGGAATTCAAGATATCCGAAAGCGGTTGGTGTTGAGCATATAAACGCCACATCGATGAACCATCTAGCCAGTGCCAAAGTTGTCCAGGTGACAAGCACAAATCAAATATTATAGCGTCGATACTACTCTGTCGTCGGGAATACCGATCTCTGGGCAATGAAGATCATTGCTGGGCTGGGTCTCGTCCTTTGTGTCAGCGGCGCCCAGCTCTTCGCTGGTTGCCAGGCGGTTTCGAAAGAGTTCTGAGAACGATGATGCCGTTGAGTCGTTTTTGGTCAGACACTACGAAAGATCGAGGTCCCGGCAGAGTGCAAATAGCATGGCATCAGAGAACAAAGGGTAGCGAAATCGGCTCAAAGTGGACAGTGACGGCCAAGAGTGTCTGTCACACGTCGGTCCTCGGGCCAACAGACACTAACACAGATAGATATGTATAAGCACAACTCGACATGGGCTCACATAACACACACGATCCGGGGATGACAGGTTCAACCTCAATATCAGCCCTCGCCCTTGTTTGAAGAGAAGGATTGTTCTTGTTCTTGAGACCCTGTTCAGCTACTCGTGCGTTGGGCCACGCCCTGACTGCATGGTTCGTGTCCAGCTGGCATTGCACCACTTCAAGGGTCTTTCCATTCTCTTATTTCCTATCCCTACTTCTGAGTAATGAGGAAAACTCAGTAAAAAGAGCAGAGTGGTCCCACGATCTTGTGGGAACCAATCAGGCCAAACTGGGGATAGAGGTGCCGCGCCGGCTGCGCGAGCCTCAGACCCTTCCGTGGTCCGGCCTAGGAGACCCACCGGGCCGTCTCTTGTCGCGCCGTCGTCACTCCTGCTTCGCTCTTTTCTCCCTCCCAACCTAGTATGTAGTCTTACTTGGGCTGATAGTTTGGCCAGGAAAAGAAACATATCTTCAAGGAAGCACCATACTCCTCCATAGACGGGACAGGTGGAAAAGATGATGCAAATAGGGGGATATGAATGAAACATTATCACGCAACACAGAGCAAAAATGCACACAGTCGAACTGCACTTGCAGTCACTCGATTCGGCTTTGTCGGCCTTGTGGCGTGAACGACAAACGCCAGTGTCTCGGTTCCAGAAGGTCGGGATCCTGAGGCCGTCTAAATAGGCACTTGAACCAAACTTCAGAGTTCCCCTTCTGATGCAGGGGTGGCCATCAGGTAGCAACAGAAATTTAGAGCCCCCTCTCGACTTGATTGACGATGGTTGCGACTGCAGGTTCGCCTGATGCAATGGTCACTTGCGGATGCGGCTATTGATCCGCCACATCCTGGGTGCGTGCGACTCGGGACCTGCGTCTCTGGCAGAACAGGGCTCCCTAGACTTGTACCGTTATGGTAGTCTCTCCAGTCCTGTGTTCGTCTTTGTTTCAACTTCGGGGTCGCCATCCAAGCCTCTCTGCTCGAGAACGTCGGCTGGAGCCGTAAGCGGGGAGGCATTGGTCGCGGCCTGACTTCCAATTCATTCCGTAAATGGAGGATTACCTCTTTGCTCACGAGATGTGCGCAGTCTCCATTGTTGCCCGTTCGTTAAACGTTCTCAGAAGCCCCAGCGTTGGAGGCTGGATGCTTTTTAACAGACAGTAGGCCCCTAGAGCACCACCGTGTCGATCGGAAGCACCTGGTTGTCATAATGTTTGTTGTAGAGGAGGAACAAACGTGGCTGCGCTAGGCAAAGGGGAAACAGAAAAACAGGCGACTACGATTGGCTTTACGGAACAACGTGTTTCCCCAACATTGATACCCATGATTGGCCATAAATGGAATTATCCATTCATGTGAGCAGTGACTTCGTGAGATGATCGTCTCTTCTATTAAGACTTAACGCCACGGCCATCGTTTTAACTGTTTTATTGAGGTTTGTCACCAAGAACTCATGCTGTCGGATTGCTGTGAGCTGGCTCTTCCGTTCCTGGAGTCGCTTCGACTGCTGCTTGTGTGGTTTCAGGGTTGGCATCCACAACTTCTTTCTCCGCATCCTTTACCTCATCGCCCTTGATACCATGGACGACCCTCAGGCCCTCGGCTTGCCTGGTCATCTCGTCAAGCTCCCGCTTGCGTTGAAGCCGAACCTTGATCTCCTTGGCCATGTCGGACATACTGACAAGAATACCCTCCTTCTCGGGATGGCCTTCTTGGAGTCCCATCTCCTTAATCTTGACCTTGCCTGACTTGACTTCATCTTCGCCGAGGAAGATAGCAAATGGCACACCATTGGCCTCGGCAGCCTTGAACTGTGCGGGTAGCTTAGGCTTAACTTTGTAAAGGAACTCTGCCTGTAGTAGCACAGTTAGTCCTCTGTTCCGTGGAATAGTAAGGTTCGTGGTAAAATGCTTAACTAACCTTGATTCCAGACTCCCATAGCTTGGCGCACACTGACATGCGTTCTTTT
This sequence comes from Fusarium sterilihyphosum, assembly GCA_013186845.1. Taxonomy (NCBI): domain Eukaryota; kingdom Fungi; phylum Ascomycota; class Sordariomycetes; order Hypocreales; family Nectriaceae; genus Fusarium; species Fusarium sterilihyphosum. The sequence continues at coordinate 18,257 of JAAOAU010000808.1, forward strand.
AGATATCCCTGACCAAAGGCCATGACATAAACATCGACATCATTGTTACGCACAGCAGCATTCTTCTCAGCGGCCATCTTGGCCTTGGTGATAGAGAAAATCCTGTCAACGCCAAAGGAGATACCGACGCAGGGGATTTGGCTCTTGCCAGAGAACATGCCAACAAGGTTGTCGTACCGGCCACCGGCAGCCACACTTCCTACGCCGACTGTGGGGTCATCGGAACGGTCGTCATCCTCAGAGCCCTTCTTACCCTTCTTCTTGGAAGGCTTAGACTCAGTATTCTCCTGCCCAGGTGTGACCTCAGGAGCAGAGCCCTGGGTGACAACCTCGTAGATAAGTCCGGTGTAATAGTCGAGGCCTCGAGCCAAGCTGAGGTCAAAAGAAACTCGATCCAGGCAGTCGAAGGCCTCTAGGTACTCGAACAGCAGAGCAAGATCTTCCATTCCCTTCTTCATGGATTCGTTTGCGGCCAAGCTCTCTGTGTTCTGAAGCTTCTGCAGTAGATCCTGCTTGCCCTTGAGAACAACCCACTCTCCGATTCGGTCAGCGACATCACCGTCAAGTCCCTTTTCCTCGGTCATCTCCTTTCGCACATCAGCCCAAGGCAGCTTGTCGAGCTTGTCGACGGCCGAGGAAATGGTGCGGATCTTGTCCTCGGGGACTCCACAGACTTGGAAGATACCGTCAAGAATCTTTCGGTGATTTAGCTTGATCGTGTATCCACCGTTCCAACCAAGTCCCTCAAATACTTCTGTAATAATGCGGATGACTTCGGCGTCGGGCAGCATGGGGTCGTAGGTGCCAGCAATGTCGAAATCGCACTGGTAGAATTCTCGCATGCGACCTTTGGTCATGGCAGGTTGGTCTCGGCGGTAGACCTTGGCGATGTGATATCTCTTGATGTTTTGAATCTGCTTGTTCATGGCTAGGAAGCGGGCGAAGGGGACTGTCAAGTCATATCGTAGAGAGCAGATCTCGCCACCTTGATCAGCAAGATCATAGATGAGCTTGCTGTCCTCTCCATATTTTCCAGCGAGGATCTCTCGGAGCTCAAAAACGGGGGTATCGATCGTGACTCCTCCGTGACGCTTGAAAACTTGGGTGATGGTGTTGAAGATGTGGTCACGGATAACCATATCCTTCCCCTCCCCTTGTATGGTGTCAAAGAATGACCTCTGCGGTACGGTTGATTCGATCACTTACAGTCCTTTGTACCCTTAGGGGTCTTGAGCTCGAACTTATTCTTGGGCGCCATTTCGAGTGATGTGGGAGACTCTAGAGTGGTGGTGGGGTTTGAGGAAGATGAGGAAGAAGAAGCGTAGCGGGGCAGGGAAAAGACTGTGATGGAGGGGTCGAGGCTGAGAAACCTTGAATGACGATACCTCCGAGTAAGAGCAAGACAGGAAGGCGGGCACCGACAGGCAGGTGTGGACGACAGTGGTCTTGCCGTAATGCGGCTCAGGGAAAGGGATTTGATTGGGGCTGATTTTGGCCTCATCTCCCTATTATTCAATGCGAGGACGCGACAACCTCAGAGGAAATTGAAGCTTTGAAATTCACCACAAAAATGTAGGCCGATGCTCATCATGCGAGCGGCGGGACGGGTTACCTAGGTAGGTATGCGTCACAATTTGGGTACAGACAGCCCAGCAAGCAAGTCAATCGCGCGTAAAACCTTTCCAGTGGGAGAAGCAATTGACTACCTACCTTACCTTAGGTAGTACCTAGTAGGCTGCCTGGCCCAAAGGAGTTGGTGGGGCATGCCTTTACTGATTGTGTCCCGAAATGCTGGGGAGCCAACACTGTACTAATTGGCTTGGATTGATTTACGGGTATTATTAATATACCAAAGTTCAAAGTTTATTACACAGAGCATAGATGTATAGGGTAAATATATACTTTGTAGTTTATTGTATATAGATGTCACAGCGATCCGGAACTTCGGGGTTTATGAGAGAGGGTTGGATATGTTGGAGGTTTTATATAAATCGACCAGGCTTGTGCACTTACCTCTGGATAATTGTGATGGAAAGTGACACGAAGCCCTCAAGCGACGCCGTTCAAGTCTTCACCTAAAAAGCGACCTGATAATATCAGCATACCTAAGGTAGTTGCTCATTACAGGAAGAACTGATAGATGTTTGCGCGAGAAATGATCACAAAAGCTACTAAGATACCTAGGTAGTATATATGTAGGCATGCATGCTTACATTATAGGGTAGTCATCTATCTTCCCCCTTTTATCGTCGTAAAAGTAAACTTTAGGTACCTATTTAATACTTGTATGTATTTTTGGGGAAGTTTAAATGCATTTCTCTGAAACTTATCATGATGGGAAGAAGTGATCCTACCATTCAGACTTGTCCAATGAGACAATCCGGCACCCACGATAATTAGGAAACGGGACGTTCAGCCTCATCCCAACTCCCAAGCTTCTTGAGATTGCGGGACGCTCACTGAGGTACGCGTCAGATTTAAAGTCATCCTTCCATGGACCCCATGCTCCAGAAATGATACGCGAGTGCTGTGACGGGTTATCTCACATGCACACCACCAACTCACATTGGATCGGAATCTTGATTCGATCCGAACCCGAAGAGCTTACCCGAAGCGAGGCTGGAAATTAGATCATGTCAAGCTGGCTGGCGCTATTGGCTGTGCCGACCTGTAAGGAATACGTAGCAGGTCAGCTCACCAAGTCCATGACGGGCATCCAGGCAGACAGACGACTTGTACAGTACAAGCTCGTGGTTATTGTATAATCTCATGAATATTAGAGTTGGTAGGCGAGGTAGTTCATTCATTGTAAGCGGTCAATCAAGCTTATTTGGGAACATTTCTTGCGTACCTACTACCTATAAATTAGTCCAATATCACACAATTCCATCTGTGTACGCGTACTCGGTCCCTCTTCACAGGCCCCGAGTCAAAACATGGTCTGTGGTGACCAAACCATTAGCATGCTGACAGACAGGGATTGGTGGATGAAAAGTGCTCAAAAGATCGAGTCCAGTCTCAAATATAATAGATCTGTCAGAATACAATTGTTTTCCCTGCGTTGTTGATCACCACAGGCACCCTTCACCGACCGCCGTCAGTTTAAGACCCTTGTCACGTCAAGAATCACCAGTTTTTACCTTAACTAATGCCTACTGGTCTCGTATCTCGTATCGACGACTTCCCAATACGGTAATATTCTACCAACTAAACCTACAAGTCTGGACTTCGACTAGGTACTACTCAAAGTCTTCCTATACAGTGCATCAGTTGATGTCTGCCTATATCAGCCAACCATCGATTCCTCTTCTTTCTTTACTCAGGTTACTCTTCTAGCCAATGCGCGACTTTGAGAGCCACCGATTTCCATGATTGTCCTCATTTGAAATATTGAATCTGCTGTCCAAGACCCCATACGTGAAGGTGTCTAAGTTTCGTCGCCATCATGACTGTTGAGCATCATGACAAAATCGAGAAGTCTGCCAACTCTCCTTCTTCGGAGCCTCAAGGCCCATTAACAAATGATGCAAAAGAAGACGAGCTGCAGGCCAAGGCAAAAGCCCGACCCGAGCGGACAGCAAATTTCAAAGATTACCTGGTGAGTAACCCCTGAGGGCGCAATGTATCAATAGCAAGCACTCTTAACATAACTTGTAGCGGATATTCTCCTACGCAACAAAATGGGATTTCTTTGCGTATGCTGCAGGCTTTTTTGCAAGCATTGGAGCAGGGATTGTAAGTTGCTCCAAACCTCGGTATCAAGACAAGATCACCAGGTACTATAGCTAACGCGTCTTTTAGACGCTGCCATTAATGAATGTGGTTTTTGGTAAACATACTCACAACTCCTAACTATGAATCTGTTCCTGACGATATCACTAGGACAATTCGTTGGCAACTTTACAGAATACTTCCTGCCAGGCAGCACAACATCGCAAAGTGAATTCAACAAAAGCATCGATAAGTTGGCGTTGTATATGTTCGCCCTGTTTCTGGGTCGCTTCGTGCTCAACTCTATCAACAAGGTATGGCCGATCAACTAACTGTTCATCCAAGCACTCGGTCTGATCTGACCACCTCTAGTTCGTCTTCCGCATGATAGGCATCAGGTTATCATCCGCCATCAGACTTCACTACCTACAAAGACTATTCGGTCAATCTATCCATGTTCTCGACTCAATGCCTCCAGGCTATGCCACAGGCACCATCACTTCTACAGCCAATGTCCTGCAGCTAGGCATATCAGAAAAACTTGGCACTTTTGTTGAATACAACTCAACTATTGTAGCTGCAATTATTGTAGCATTCGTCAAGAACTGGTCTCTGACCCTTGTCACGTCTTCAATCATCCTATACCTTTTCCTTGTCTTGGGAACATTTCTGCCCATGATACTCAAGGTTAATGCCCTCATCACAAAGGTTTGCAGTGCCCTGTCCCTTCAAAAACCTCGACTGCTGACCAAGAATTAGGCAGAGGGCAGAGCTGGTGCGGTAGCCAGCGAAGCTTTGGCGAGCGTCAGAATGGTGGCCGCGTGTGGTGCAGAATCACGTATTTCCAAGCGATACGGCCAGTTCGTCGAGGAAACCCGCCAACATGGTAAACTTCTCTCTCCCCTTGTCGGCGGACAACTGGGTTTGATAGTGAGTACCATGAATAGTGGCTCAACTTGAAGCTGCTGACATGCGTAGTTTTTCGGGCTATATGCTGGCTTCGCACTTTGCTTTTGGTTTGGTGCAAAGTCCTACTCTGAGGGAAGATTGGACAACGTGGGTGATGTCCTTGTGTGAGTACGTCCACATCACAAATGATACTGTGCTGATAGCTCCAGCGTATTGCTCTCTGTTATGATTGTCGTGCTCTCACTCGAACGAACATCTACGCCGTTACTAGCTGTTGGAAAAGCCACTGTGGCAGCCTGCGAATTTTTTGTTGTTATCGACGCTCCGCAGCCTGCCAAGGGAACTCTCAAGGTTCCCGAAGTCTCTTCGACACAGGATATCATTTTCGAGGGTGTTACCTTTGCTTACCCTAGCCGGCCTCATGTCAAGGTGCTAGATGGCCTGGACTTGTGTATAGAGGCTGGAAAAATTAATGCGATCGTCGGGCCGTCTGGGGGAGGCAAATCGACCATTGTTGGACTCATCCAGAGATGGTATACCTTACAGGATCAACACATTCTTGCCAAGGTCATTGAGAAAGAGAAAAAAGGGGGTCACAAGAACAAGAAAGACGAGAGTGATGAGAATATCGACGCCGAAAACGTGGTTGGTAACGAGCCTGAAGACTCAGGACCTCCTATCGAAGTCCATGGGCGAATCTCGACAGCAGGCCGATTGTTGGACGACATCGATTTGAAGTGGTGGAGGTCCCAGATAGGTCTCGTCTCGCAGGAGCCATTTCTGTTTAACGACACGATCTATAAGAATGTTGCCTATGGTCTGATCGGAAGTCCATGGGAAAATGAGACCGAAGGTAAGAAGAGAGAGCTGGTTAGGGAGGCTTGTCGAGAATCATTCGCCGATGAGTTCATTGATCGACTGCCAGATGTAAGTTGTGGCCAAATCTTGGCGAAAACCCATCAAGGCTAACACATGCAAAGGGGCTGGATACGCTCGTTGGTGATAGTGGTGCCAAACTCTCCGGTGGACAGAGACAGAGGTTGGCTATTGCACGATCTATCGTGCGAAAACCAAGCATACTTATACTGGATGAGGCCACTAGTGCTATTGATGTCCGCGGTGAGAGGATTGTCCAGGCGGCCCTTGACAGAGCTGCAAAAGACCGGACCACTATCACAATAGCCCATCGACTGTCGACTATTAAGAAAGCAGATCGTATCATCGTCTTGAAGAAGGGCAAAGTCGCCGAATCAGGTACACATGACAGTCTCATGACGATCGAGGGCGGAGTCTACTCAGGGCTTGTGCATGCACAATCCCTATCGCTTGGAGAACCCACAGATGCAGGATACGAGTCGACTGAAGCTGAGGACAAGCCCGCCCTGGCCAACGTGACGAGTGTTGCAGCTTCGGAGGTCGACACGTCGACGGAGGCCTCTAAAGACAAGGCGCGGAACTTCTTTGCAAGCTTTGGTCGACTGTTCTACGAGTCAAAGAATGTCTGGCCAGCTTTTTTTCTGACTCTATTTGCCGGTGCCTGTGTGGGAGCTGGAGTGCCATTACAGGCATGGATCTTCGGCAAGATTATTGTTTCTTTCAACGACATAGGGACTGACTCGAACGTATCCGGGAGCAACTTCTGGTCACTCATGTTCGTCGCCCTAGCTTCAGGAATCGGAATCAGCTACTTTGTAGTTGTCTTCGTGGCCACTCGGATGTCATCTACGATACGCGTGAAATACCAGAAGCAGTATTTTGATGCGGTAATGTTTCAGAAAACATCATTTTTTGACCATGAAGACCACTCTCATGGAACAATAACGTCCCGGCTTGGCCAGGACCCCAAGCAACTTGAAGAGTTGATGGGACTGAACATGGCTAGTGTCTTTGTTGCTCTCTTCAACGTGGTTGGTGCAATATCCATTGCGTTCGCGTTCGCATGGAAACTAGCTCTCGTCTCATGCTGTGTCGTGTTACCCATAATGATCGTTTCAGCGTACTGGCGCTTCAAATACGAGCTGGCATTCGAGAAGATGAACAATGATGTCTTTGCAGAGAGTTCAAAGTTTGCATCTGAGTCAATAGGGGCATTTAGAACGGTCACTTCGCTGACACTGGAAGATTCGATTTGCCTCCGATATCAGAACTTACTCAACGAACACGTTGTGTCAGCATACAGAAAAGCCAGATGGGTGAGCATACTCTTTGGTTTCTCTGATAGTGCCAGTATGGCATGCCAAGCTCTAAACTTCTGGTGGGGAGGTCGTCTTTTGTCAAGACATGAAATTGGTCTAGTTGCTTTTTTCGTCTGTTTCAGTAAGTGAACTTTGTGCCTCTCTGTATTCGAGTAGTGCAGGTTGAGACCCAAACGCTTCTGACCCCTACTTACATCTCACAGTGGCGATTACAAATGGAAGTGAGGCAGCCGGGCAAGCCCTTGGCTTTGGACCAAACAGTGCGATGGCTTCTGCAGCTGCGAATCGTATTCTAAACATGAGAGAGAGCAGACCGCGAGACAAGGTCTCTACCTCGCAGGAGATCCCAGATACAGAGGGTGGAATGTCGATTGAGCTGGCAAACATCGCCTTCAAGTACCCGACTAGGAGCACACCCGTATTCAAAGGATTGAGCCTGAAGATTGAGAAGGGACAGTTTGCTGGCCTCGTAGGCGCCTCGGGCTCAGGAAAGTCATCGATCATTTCGTTACTTGAAAGGTAAGTTGCTCGACCTGCGATTACATTGTACCATGGCTGAAGAAACAGATTTTACGACTTGGACAAGGGCCGTATCCTCCTGAATGGCAAGGATGCTACCGATATCAACCTGTACGAATACCGAAAGTACTTTTCTCTCGTGGCCCAAGAAGCCACCCTCTTCCAGGGCACCATCAGGGAGAATATCTTACTTGGAGTCGACCCCTTAGCAATCACCGATGAGCAACTACACCAAGCGTGCCGTGATGCCTCGATTCACGATTTTGTCGTCTCATTGCCGGAGGGCTACAATACAAATATTGGATCACGTGGTGTATCACTTTCAGGTGGTCAGAAGCAGCGCGTGGCGATTGCTCGGGCTCTGATTCGCGACCCAAAAGTCCTACTTCTTGACGAAGCTACGAGCTCCCTTGATTCGGAAAGCGAAAAGCTAGTCCAGTCGGCATTTGAAAGAGCTAGTGAAGGACGCACGATGCTCGTGGTAGCACATCGACTGGCCACAGTGCAGAATGCTGATGTGATCTTTGTCCTGGGAGATGGCCAGTTATTGGAACAAGGATGCCATGCAGAGTTACTGAAGAGGCGGGGCGTCTACTGGAACATGGTGAGTATTCTTGCTCGGTGACTGAGATGGCGGGAGTGTGCTAATTGAATATAGTGTCAAAGTCAAGCCTTAGATCGTTGATAACGGTTGCATTTATTAGCCAACCATCAACGGATACATGGAAGCGAGCGCAAAATAGAAAAATATGTAAATCGCTCTCTACTCTGTATTCTATCCCAGAAAACAAAAAAAAGGCCATGAGTATAACAAACTCCTTAACCCAACTCCCTGCTCTCGCTCTTTGTAAATGTCTGGAGCCCTGTTGTAGGAAGACATCGAACAGAGATACAATAAAACACGACCATCATCATATCTTATTAGTTTTGAACATGTCGTCAATCTCGCTAAGGATGTCTCCCGCATGCGTCATAACGAAATCATGGCTCCCTGGAAGGATTCGCCAGCGGACATGGTGCTCACCGCCAACGAGAGACAGTGCATCCCGGCGATAGGAATCGGGATCAATGATCTCGTCAGATCTAGCTAGTAAAATAGCTGTAGTGCCAGGAGCACGCTTGGACAACTTGGCCCAGGCTTCATGCTGATCGGTCAGGGGTGCAAAGCGAATGCTTGACATGAACGCGGGGACGAAACCATTGTGATGGGTGACCATCCAGCGCACATACTCCATGACACGTTGCTCCAACGGCGTAACGGCCTCACCGGACGCTGGAGCCACTTCTGCCTCGGCAACGTTGAGTGGTGGCGTAGTGACAGCCTCGATGGGCGTCTTGGGAGGTGGCTTGGCTGAAGCGGCGATAGGCTTTTGAAGACGACTGCGTGTAGCAACGGCGAGAATTCGCTCCGGGACGAGGCCGGAGACGAAGAGGAATCGAGAGACGCGGCCAAATGAGGCGGCGCGGATTAGACCTGCAGGCGCGAGGAGCACGAGGTCGCGCACGAGCTTAGGAAACGCATTGGCGAAGTGAACTGCGATGCCACCGCCGAGAGAATAGCCAACAAGGCGGAAGGCGTCTGTACCGGTCCATGCAAGAGGGCTAGAAGCCAAGACGAGCAGCATTTGGGAGACGTAGAGACGGGCATCGTGTGGAATATCAGCGACGCCATCGGAGAAACCACGCCCAAAGAGATCCTCGAGAGGCATTAGCCAAGCTGGAGAGCGCGAGTAGGCAGATAGCAAGAAGCTTACAAAGAGCATCACACGATAGCCGCGTTTGGCGAGCCCAAGAGCTATAGGCCCAAGAGTGATGCAGGGTGTGCTGATACCGTGCACAAACAAGACCTTCTCACCGTCCTCGGGGCCAAACTCGTAAACACGAATGCTTCCGTACTAATAGCTTGTGGTCAACATAGTTCTGGGTATCAGGCCGTGAGATAGTGGCTTACTGGGGTTTCGACATCTCGAGCGCCAAGAAACTGATCAGGGTGATAAACAAGATTCTTCAACTTATCAGCATTGGCCTTGTCGTACACGCCCGCCTTGAGCGGATTGCGAATGGTTTTTGGGCGCACAGGGTAGAGAAGTGCGCGGGCGATGGCGAGAAAGGCAACAGTTGAGAGAATAGTCGTTGTGACCACGAGGGCCGTTGATGTATCTTGAGGGGACATATTTGTAGAATATTGGATGGTGAGAAGAGCTAAGGCTAACAAGGTAGAAGAAAGCAAGAGTAGAAAGTTGATGGTGAAGAGAAAGGATGAACACTTGTTCAGCCACTTTGTGAGATATGTAGCACGTCTGAGTCAACGACGATGCAGCCACAGTGATGAAGCGGAAATGCTCAGCGCTGGAAACCCCGTGATCGACAGGGACAAGTAATAAATAAAAGATACTGTACAAACAGGGTTCCAGCTTTGCAGGTCTGAGGGATAAGTTAACGTCGTCACCACCCGGGCTTGTCCACTGACTGAGCTGAGAGCTACCTAGAGTAAGGTAGTTAGCCCCCGGCCGGCTAAGCCGGAGTTTAAAAATATCCACCTAAAGTACTGATATACACCCCGGAGCTTGTCTTAGTAATTACCTAGTACCTTACCCTCTATTATCATATTTACTATACTCCGTATGATGAATCTATCTCTGTTTCATTGGATAATAATAATGACTGACACTTTTTATCCAGAAAAGTTAACAAAAGCTATAGTACCTATCCAATAGTATGGTAGCCTCTCTCAGTATGGTTGCTTTTTTGTATTATATTCCATACCTTAGTACTTAGTTAATGGTGGTGAATACTGTTTCCGCATACTACGATTCTAGACAATTCATCAGTTGTCGCAACTATCTCTAGATGGACATCGTCGAACAAAGTACCTATGTTGTACCCATGGTTATTTGTTAGAGTAGGAATATATGCCTGCTTGCCCCGGTTCATCGCTGTTAGACAACTGGCTGGACTCTATCAAGTCGCTTGCATTCATATATTCATGATCAACATGTGTTAGTGGCCATGGCCAAGACTGACTATATTGAGCAGGTTTGAATGTACCTTGACCGGTTCCAAGGGCATGCGTGACATTCTCTATTCACTTTAGACCCTTTCGTTTGCTGCTGCTGCTGCCGCCGAGGAGATTGACCTACCTGGTTTTTGTCCAGTCTTGTTATATCAGCTTGATGTACCATAGGTAGGTATGCGGGTATTATTAACTTCGTTTTGGCCCCAGACCAAGAAAACATAACAACTTTCTTTTCATCCTACTATACACATCACATCATGACAATCCCAGGCTCCCTAACCTAACCCTACTGCCCAAGCAACATTTCCCAGTTGCCGTATCAAAATGCTTAGGTTTTCCACAATCGCTGGAGCCATTTTATTCGTGCCGCCGAAGTTGGCTAGGAGTATATCATGAACAGCCTCCATGGTCGTCTTGGGATTCTCAACTGATGCTCCAGTTGCCCCATTGTGTTGGTTTGGTCCTCGAATGACTGGCACGCCTTGTCCCATAGTAATGTACTGCTGCACGCTCATCGCTTCCGGGCCATCGATGTAGACTTTTTCATGCTGAGAAGACATATCCTGCTGGCTTCCGGCTTTTGTTATCACCCCGTAAGTCCACAAGGCCAGTGCCGCATGATGTACACCGACGGCGTAAAAGTTTTTCAGTTGAGCAGGAGGGAAGAGCTTGGCAAATCGAAGAACTTGGCCGGCGTGCCATATAGCTGCCCGAGAGTCTACACTTTCGACCCATTGCTGAAGCACAGGAAATGTCCGATGTGCCTGTTCATCCCCCTCTTTTCCTGCAAAGAGCTGCAAGTCGTCCATAGATATATGCAAGGCCATCATGAGCTGATTGAGCAACAAACGTTCTTGGGCTGTGACCTCGGGCCAGTTCGTGGTTGTGGTTTTGAAGGTCTGCAGGTCCTGGAGCAGTTGGTGGCGTCGTGCAGCTAGCAATGAACTGGAGCCTTCATAGGTGTCTTGGATATAAGATCGTGTTCTGCAGGACGAGCAAAGATTTCTATACTCTAGGATCAGGAGCCAAAAGGCCTGAAGATAGATTGCTGCTGAAAATTGTACATCCAAACGATGTCGATTCTCTGCGAGGAGGTTCAGATCGCGGAATAGATCACCAACTGACGGCGCTCGTTTCATGTGCCCAGCCTCTCGTCTCAAGTATGCATCCTTCCAATCCTTTGCTGTCTTTGCGCACCACAATTCCTTAGATGCAGGTAAAGGGAGGGTAAGTTCAGCGTATGACATAACGGGGTTCGTCAGAGCTGTCATGGACTGTTGGCTATCTCGAAGGAAAAGATGGAACACAAAACTGGCGTGGTCAGCATTGATAATAGACAGGAAGGAATAGAATGTCGCAAATACTTACCGCTTCCACTTCTCCATCTCGACCCATGTCCGCCACTTTTGCTCGAGATTCGCACCCTCATCCGCCGGCGTTACTGAAAGCATCGGATACGAAGACCTCTGGAACTTGCCACGATATCGCATCATGGTCACGGGGATGTTGACGTGGCACTCTGCAATTTCCATCTTCCGTCGATTACCGCTCCAAAGACCTGTGTCTTGACCCAGAATAATAGCCTGGATGAGGCCTATATTGAGGATTTCTTTGTTGTTTTCTTCAAAACGCCTGGGCATGACAATTCCTATTTCAAAATTAGAGACGGGAAGAACTTTCGAGCTGGTTATACATACGGATGGACTCCTGCAGAGCATACCCGAATTTTCGCAGAGTCGGTACGGGAATCAACACAGCACCAGCAGCAGCTGCTCCCGCAATCCATTCTGGCTCTTGCTCATTGAGCTTGAAGGTCGGGAAATGTATGTAATCCGAGACCTGGTTGGTATGCGAGTTGAGAAATACATGCAACATGGTGTCCAAAAGGTCTGCTGAAGGAAAGGACCCCGAGATGCGGCTCGACATCGTATCAGGTTGACACGCCCCCAATACCAGTGCTAGTACGCCATCACGAGCGGCGAAATCGAGTTTTTGGTCGACGACCCTTCTGAACCCCCCCTTTGAAGCCTGAGCCTGTATATTAGCCACATCTCTTTTCGAAACTGGCAAATTTCCTTGTTCGCCGAAGGCGTTGTCATTTGCGACTGGGTCCCATCGCCATGGAGACACATCCCAGGCTGTGACAAGATTCTGCCGCATGTGGTCCATGTCAACGGGACTTTTGGGCGTCTCTTGCTGTACTGGGGCCGAGCTGGCCATCCCGTCTGTGTTCCAATGATCCAGCAACCCAAAGTCCATGTCTGATAGTTCCATGTTACTATCATTACAAAAGTTCAGTACTGCGAGACCTTGATTTTCTGGGATCCTGGCGGACTGGTCGTACTGCTGTTCGTATAAGACGTCCCGCAGAAAATCACAAAAGGGAAGTTGGTCTGTCCCGGCTTGGCTGGAAGATCCAGCCTCTGAGCTGGGTGGTAGATCCCCGGTGTTTGGGGTTGCTGACCGAGAGTGCGCATGGAAGTGAGTATTCTGACTATACAGCGATGGTTGATCGGTAGGGTAAGAAGTCGAGTTAGGAAAGCTAGTGGGGGCGTATTCCGCGGAAGCATTGCTACTGTCGTGTTCATCATCGACAGGTGTTTTGGAACGAGCACTGGCAGACAAGTGAACTAGGTTCATGGCTGCAGATGAGCTTGCCTCTGACGAGACGCAGGTCAAGCCGCGACGAACGCACCGTTGACAAGGCTTTTCCTCCTGGCATTTGACCCTTGCGGTGGCACAAGCCTTGCAAGCGTGAGTAACCCTACCGGTGTTGAGAGAAGTCGTGCGCCTGCGTTTCTTGGTATCGTCGTTCTCATGGTTGGTCTCATGGCGCTTCTTGAGATCAGCCCGCGCAAATGTCTTTCCACAAATCGAACAGGCAAATCTACGGCCCAAAGTATGAGTCTGAACATGGCGCTGAAGATGCTCCGGCCTCGAGTAACGCCGCCCACAGTGACCACAGGCGTAAAGAGCAAGCCCTTTCTCTGGCTTCGCTAGTGAGGAAGCGCCACCAGCTGAATCTCCCGAGGACGGCACCGGCACATGAGGGGGAGGATATGATTGAGATGCAGGGTAAACTGAGGCTGAATCTGAACGTGAGGGATCAATGTTCTGGGAAAGATTCGAGGACGAGGGCGAAGGGCCAGCCATTGCGCAACTCGTTTGGAAGGATAAGGTAGGGAGGTAGGTAAGGTAAGGTAGCAAGCAGGCTTTACTAAGCCCGCAACGGTGCTTAATTTGGCATTGAAGAGGAAGTTATATCGAATGAGAGTGACCCTCCCCCCCAAGAAGAAGAAGAAGAGAAAGAGAGCAAGAAAGCAAGAAAGAAAACAGTGTACAACAAACAATGTGAGGAATTGAGGTATGCGAGCGAGTGGTAGGTAGTAGGTAGTAGGTAGCAATCAATGCTGTAGGGCTGGAAGCGGAATTAATGTGGCGGGTTTAGTGACGGATAATAAATTAGCAGGAACTTGCTTGAAGCAGGAAACAAATGATTGGCCGTGGGATTTAAAGAGTGTAAAAAGCTTTAAAAGAAAGGTGCAAAGTGCAAGGATCAGTGACATGGAGCCTAGCAAGAAGCGACTTTTTTTTCTCTCTCTAAGTTGTCATGGATCCGTCCATTGCTAAAAGTCAAAGGTAAAATGTGTAGGTAAATCCTGAACGGTTTTGATGGGGAATGCCCTCATGATATGATTGGGCCCGCAGGATCTAAGCTGAGAGGTCTAGTCCCTTTTCTGGCCAAACTCCGGCCCGGCATTAGCATCGGGGTCAACCAGCCTAGGTTACTAAGGTACAGTATGTACATACCGCGTCAGATAAGTCAAAGCTCTAAAACGCTATCATGGCCTGCTAGTCAGTTAGTTATATCGAAACTTGGGCTACGTCCGATGTCGTCGTCAGCATATGTCGACTGGCCAGGGTCTGGTATGGGGATGCGATATTCCGCAACTGGCCAAGAAATTGAGAGCATACGTACTCTGCTCCATATTCAAGGGAGCCATCGTGAAACTATTACGTCTTGTTCTAGCTGCGTACGTCTTCCTCTCTGTCTAATCCTGCGCTAGACAATCAGACACAGACCCTTATCTGATCGCGAGGTTGAAAAAAGATTCGCCATGATCCATCCTTCGTCTGAAACACCAACGCTAACAATTCACCTGAAGCCGACTCAGCCGTGCCAAGACCGTTCCTAATATCATGAGCCTTCTCATCCTGTCCTGGACCTGCATACACACAAGCCCGTCAACGTGTGATGGCGTCAACTGCCCAGGTTCTATTGGTGTAAAATAGATCGACCCCAATGAGACGCGAATGCCTCATTTATCTGTCCACGTAATGCACACAGTAGCGGCGTTTGCCGCTCTCCTGCTCGAGAAAGAGGTCTCATGATGCTTGCATTCGACCATTTTAGAGGTGAAAAAAACATATCAAGTCGTTGTTTGGCCTTGCTTTCATTGGCCTGTTTGCTCAACACCAGCCCCTTTTATTCCATCACCAGCTGGGTAGGTACGCAGTCATTTGTTCTGTTGCAAGTTTGGCATCACGCCAAAGCACCAGATGAGACACACGTACGTCGTCAATATTCTGCACTAACAGTAATGTCATTGCAGATTCACTGAGAGAGCTCCGATCACGGCGCTTCTGTGGTGGTGAGCTTTCAATTCGTCAAAAGGGGGTTATTCGTAAGAATTTTGCCTCAATCAACTGAGCATGGAGTTTCTCAACGGACGATCCTACAACTTTTGAGAAGCTGATGCATGAGAATAAGTCTAATTGGGTTAAGTTTGCGGGCTTGTTTAACTATGTTCAAAAGGGTTTGATGAGCAAGGGAGCAAAAGACTAACTTTATCTTTCACTCCTAGTTATAAACATGGAAGGCAGGAATCTCAATTTACCGCCCAATTTCTATCATGACCACTGACTCAACACAGCAAGCAAGCCACAAGGACGCGATGTCTATCAGCATCTCTCATCCGCAATAGTCAAGGCCCTGATACTAGCAGCCTACAGAAAGCTGTCACGATTTCTTGGAAGGCCTCAAGGATGAATTATAACTTTGATTGATTTCCATTGCGTTAGCTTGAGTTGATGATCAACTGAATACACGAAAATTCTTAATGTTGGGCCGTAGCCACCCCAGTGGGCTTCACTCTCACCGACTAACCGATAACCGGGTCTCAGTGTTACACGGCATAGCTGATGGTCAATCGTCTGCTTCAGTTGCCAAGATAACACAGTCGGATAGGTCTTTTCTCCTTTGACATGATTCACAGGTGAGTGCTCAAACAGGGGCTGAAAACCATTCCTCCATGATGATGTATCAGTCTTGGACGCAATTATCGCTTTTATTTCTTAAATATCTGACCCAAACTCACTCGTGTTGGGAAGCCTCTGGTGAAAGAGGGTATTCACGCCGTATTGAGAAGATAGAAATCACAAATAGACAGATTGTTTGGTGTGATTATCCACCTCAGGGGTATAAGTCTCCATTAGCAACCACCAAGCAACCACCAAGGACGCATGCAACTATAATGTTGCACCTTGAAATTTTACATAAGTTTGGCTAGAGTATGACAGTCGTATTGAGTAGGACAACGTCGTTTGTCCTCGCCAACTTTTCAAGCATTGCTATGTAACTTACCAGCAGTCTGGGTGGTGCATGAAGGCAATTGGGAAAATAGGTCGACCCAGCGGCACAAATAACATCAGTTATGCGTTTTCAAGCTGCGCCGAATTGTATTTCGATCTTGATGAATCAAGACAAGAAGAGAGTTCCGTAGCATCAAGCCTTCTGTGAACTTATCCTCCAAAATCGTCCAGGTACTTTCATATCCAGGGAGAATACTTAATACCCATATGAACACCCCGAAACAAATGTAATATTCACACGGGACCCGAATAATGTTCAGGGCATGTAAACATTAGAGGTATACCAGGCTGTGTGCTACTTGAACAACAGGACTTATATTTTCGATGTGCTTGACCAAGCTAGGTCAGATGATGCAGGGAGCACAAGAACGTCATATTGATTCACCAACGAATAGTTTTCACAAGAAGGAAGTTTATGGGGTGACACTTGGCGAAAATAGAGCATCGGATGAAGATTGGCCCTGGAATGAGCTATCCCGAGGTATCTAGAAACGAGATATCCTCACTTCATCCTCGAGCTCAACCCAAGAATGACCTTTGAACTTTACATCACAATGACACGTCAAGTAACCAAACCCCTTTTCTCATTCTTCGCATTTTTATCCTCATTCTTTTCTGTTGCAGCAGATAATACCTTGCCCATACCAAAACGGTTCATCACCAAGCATAACGACGATGGAAACGCGATATTTGACACACGGCTCAAAGATGAGTTACCCGAGACTGTCCTCTCGACACACGTCTTCTACCTCGGTTACGTCACTCAAGGGTTTCCAGTTGATCTTGAAGACAACACAGACATAGAGACATATGGGAACTACATCAGTAACTCTCCAGGGCTTAGTGTTCCTGGAGGTTCGGTGCTCCGGATTGTTGACTTCCCACCCGGTAGATCAGCGATGCATCGAACACTGAGTATAGACTACGGAGTCGTGATTGAGGGTGAGATGGAGTTGGTGCTCGACTCGGGAGAAAGTCGTGTGATGAAGCGAGGGGATGTGGCAGTCCAACGTGGGACAAAGCATCAATGGGTCAACACAGATGGGGAGAAATGAGCTCGGATGGTGTTTGTTCTTCAGGAGAGCAAGCAGCTGGCAGTGAAAGGAGTTAAGCTAGAGGAAGATCTGGGGAGCCTGGGTGATGAGCTGAGACCATCCGTCTGAAATAGACTTGACTTTGTGGATTAAGATCAACGCTGATATACAGTAGAAGAAGTGAAGATACCTACAGTTTAAAGGTGAAGGGCTACCTTCGAGTCAAGGCCACTAACAACACTATGGGGTAATTAATCACCAATGCTGGGCTAATAAGATGATATTGATTAATAGTCGATGATAAGGGTCCAGATCTGCCCAGACTGCCAGGTACAGTAATAAAGTGTGTCCACCTGATACATTTCAAGTTAGCGCGTGAGTGGTCAAGTGAACTGCGGTGTGAGGATGAGAGAGAAGTGCTTCTAGATCTAGCGCTATCTAACCTCTCGAAGGTCCAAACAATGATAACTACCTACCTACCAAGGTAGTGAGGTAAGTTCGAAAGATGGTATAAAACTGAGTTGTCTGTCTGAGATGTAAAGTAGGTAGAGTACCTACCTTGGGTTAGTAGTTCAAGGCAAGCTGAAATAGTAGGTACCTACCAACTTGAATACCTCAGCTAAGGGATCTCTCAAGGCCGCACGTTGAACCCCAGGGGCTAATAAGGCTAGGTTAGAGGTCCCGTCCAGGTAGTTTGATAGGTGATGCAAGGGTGATCGCGTGGGCGAATGCTTCCCCCAGCTCCACTTCTTCGGAGCGGGCAGCCCCTCAGATGAGATGGGCCTGCCGCAAGCCCAGTCCTAGCGGACCCGTGGAAGCCCAAGGCCAGCCCTTTTGGACCAACTAAACTTATCCTAATCAACAAATAATTCGGCACGACTTGATTCGAATCACTTCTAAACGGTTGCTTGTCTGCAGTACGGCTCTACATCATCTTCGCATCATCTTCGCATCACCTCAAAAGTGCGTTCAAATCGCTGCATCTTCCAGACCTGCCTGACTCAGTAAGTACCGACTTACTAGGTACCTACTATCCTGGCTATCACCGAGCTACCTAGTATCTCTCATGCATCATGCGAGTTATTAGCCTTGAACCAACCATTTTCTAATCGCATCTGATACAGGTTCAAGGAATCCTACCGCCGACAAACGTCGCACTCGAACTCAGAATTTCTTCTTTTACCTACACACTCCCACAATACAAAACTCGGGACCCATCCCCTCGACCGATATCATCAACCCATGTTGTATTAGACGAGGGCTACACATTTCCAATCGCCCCCCTCGTTAACAACCGAGTCTTAATGAGCTGTCATGGCCAGCCCTTCGGGTGCTTCAGGCCACTTCGCCTCGGAGGCTGCCAGAGACTACAGCGCTCTTGTGTCGAGTAGTTCTCCGAGCTCACATTCGTTGCATAGCGATGACAGCCAACGCGAAATCGACCAGAACGACCCAAACCCATATCACCACCAAGATAACGCACGAGATCCAATATGCCCTTGGCGGAATCCTCGCTTCCATCACCAAGAATGCTCGCGATACTTCGACTGCCCATCCCACACCATCGAGCGGAGTCTATCGGAGAGTGGTTCAGGAGACCAAGAATCCACCCACAGCTCGCATCACTCTCGCACTGATGTCGAGCGAGATCAGTCTGGAGCACAAACTATTCGCTTCTCAAACCAAGAGCTTGCACAAGTTGGGATCACTAGGGATAATGTCCCAACCCCAGACTCGGACCCTGCAAACGTTAACAGAGATGCTGCCTATATTACGAGCGATCCTCCGTCGAACCAACCTACTTCACCCCCCACGGCTACCCAGGAATCGGGCCAGCCATCGACAAATACACCACACACTTCACTATCGACATACCCCGTGAGCTACTCTCATAATACGCGGTCCGAGCAACCTGATTCTCAGAGTGTTGCCACCAGCAATTCGGATCAGAGAGCGGGATCCAGCCAACTCATAATCGCACCAAACTCACAAGGGGCTCAAGGAGTGCACACAACTCCATCCCGAGAAAGAATGGATGCACCATTACCATCTCCAAGGCCCTTGGAAGAGGCACTTCCACCGCTTCCGCGCTCTGCTCGCCAGTCAATATCTTCAGATCAGCAACGCCCAAGGTGGCAGCCGGATAATGAGGTCACATATTGCCCTATCTGTCATACGCAGTTTAGTTTCTTCATCCGCAAACATCACTGCAGGTATGTCGAGATATGTCCAGACAACATTTGATTGTATATGCTTATCAGATCAGGAAATGTGGAAGAGTTGTTTGCAACGCCTGTTCACCGCACAGGATCATCATCCCCCACCAATATATCGTACGGCAACCTGGCTCCGAGGCAGCCATCCATCATTCACTGCTTGTTGACGGACTGGGAGCTGGGTATTTTGATGTGAACGACATGTCGGGAGGTGAACGGGTACGGCTTTGCAATCCTTGCGTACCAGATCCGAATACAGCGCCCCCACAAAGTCCGAGTCCACAAGCAACTCTTTCACCACGAACTTCTCATCAGAGGTCAAGAAGCAGTATCGGTAATGCCTATGGAACACTGCAGCCGTCTAACCGACATGGTGCGGTCTTCGCGCCCGGCACCGGTGGCGACCCGTACAGATATCTCTCTCTCAGGACGAGGAGCATCACAATGGTACTTCGGCCTTCTCTCGTTAAACTTTTGCATAAACTGACGTATCACCAGGGCTCGGCGTCATCTGGCTCTTCTCCCGGTCCTACCTATAGAAGACGTAGTGGAGCGTTCCAGTCGCGTTTTGATCGAGTCCAAGCAAGTGGCCAGGCTGCTTCAGCATCTTCATATCCAGATCGCTATAGCTCACTAGGAGAATCATCGACCAGGCAGCGGGCACTTCCGCCTACGCCACAGATTGCCGAGGAAGATGAATGTCCCGTTTGTCATCGCGAGCTGCCGTCCCAGAGCTTGCCGAATGCTGAGGAACTTCGTCAGTCACATATCACGAAGTGTATCCAGACTCACAGCGCGTACGGAATGTTAGGCGCTAGTGAGGATGGCGGAGCACCAGCTGCACCCCGGTTAACAGGCATGTATTGTTATTCCGCAACGGAGAAGGACTGCATCGATGATGCAGAGTGCACCATTTGTCTCGAAGAATTCACTGTCGGTGATCAAATGGCACGTTTGGAGTGCCTGTGCAGATTTCATAAGCACTGCATCTCGTCTTGGTTCCGTAAACATCCCGGAAGATGTCCAGTTCACCAGCATGGCTTGGGTTATTAAGAAGAGAGGCGTTCATTGCATACGAGAATGGCGTAAAGGATATGGGACTGGCCACTTTTCAGCATTTTCTTATGTTCTAGATTTGGTTGAGCACTGGCTACTGTGCCTTTTTTTCATTGCAGCGTTGGAGCTTGAATATGCGTCATGTAGGTTGTGCGAGAAGTATTGGATGTTTCCATATGATGTGACGAAGAATAGAGAAATACTCATGAAACTTACTCCAATGTAAACCATTGTGTCAATAGCCTGCTTTCAAAGTTGATTCCTTGGTTTTGCCAATTTGTTTGATTGCACAAGTCTGCTCAGTGCTATCTAACTCCATATCATTACCTAGGTACATCAAACTCAAACGTCACAATACAACCAAAATAAAAACCTGGAAGTGACAGGCTACGTAATATATATGCAGGTAAATCAAGGCGTTGATAGTCTGATGGTTCCATCAACGCAAGTCGCGTTAGTCTCTAATAGAGCATGAAGAGTTTACATCTTAGAATCATTCAAAGCTTAAACTCACGAAGACTCTCAATGCTCTAGCGAAAGAAGGGTCGAACAAACATACTATCAACGCTCTGTCTGGCAAGCCTCCCTGCCCCATGACCTCAGCAGGTTCCATGTAACCATGCTTAAGATATGGTCTCCATAAGTCTACATACAGAAATTATGCCGCTTGGATAGGAATTGTGATACGTCAATGCTCTAGAATGAATAGATCTCTATGCTGTGAAGTAACTCGGCGAGTCTCATACTCTTCCTAAGTCTCATAATTGACTTTCACTTCTATACTTTCACTGTGACCCATCACTGAGATTTATCACCTTCCGTGTTGTCTTGCTACACCGTTTGATGAATTCTTCATATGTCATCTCTCCTTGCGAAGTATACCGAAGTCTAAGGACACTTGTGATCAGTTGCCTCAACCCCTCTATTCCATGGCGCGGTATGATCTCGCGCTTGTCCCCATCTCGCACATTGTATAGTATGATGCGTGGTAACTTTCCAGACTCTGAGCCTAACAAATAGGCATAAACGCAAGTCTGGATGACATGTTCGTTGGAAAGGCTTGAGACGAACTTGATCTCCCATATTGTTCGATTATCCATGTCGTCGTTGCTCTCGGTAGCGGAATTGTGTACAATATCTGCTCGACCACAGAGTTGAGTTTCTTGGTCATCGATATAGAATTGCTGCTGCATCTCGACTTCAAAATTCAGCCCTTGGGCAGAATCCACTAGCTCATTATCAAGTCGACGCCGAGCAAGGATGAGGTCTTCGGGCTTGATCCAGTCATACTTGTGGTCTTTCATCTGAATCACGCGCGGCAGATACCCCGAGAGAGTCGCTTCATACTCGCAAGCTTTCCGGCAAAGCCAAGCAACAAGCTTCTCGGGGCATTTTGGCAAAGTTTCATCAACCTCTCCTTCACTTGGTCGCCCCAGCGACTTCAATGTTCCCGCTGTTTCTAGTTCCAGAGCTGCTGCAACAACAAGGCCGTTGATGTCGCTAACAGACTCATAGAACCCCCTTTTCGGATCTGAGAGTACCACATTTCTTATGTTGATGTGTTCATGGCGAGGGAGAGGAGGCGCTAGCCTGTCTACACGAAGATGGCGCTCGACAAGTTTATCAAGAGCATCTCCCTGGACATACCGCGTTATTTCACGGGCTCCACAAGATTTTGGAAGCATAAGGCCCAGCTCTAAGGGGCGTCCGGGTAGATCAGGTTGTGGAATTTTTGTTCGTCTCTTTGTCAAGTTGACTATCTTGGCGGTTTCGTACAGAGAATCGAGAGATACGCACGGCATCATCTTACTCTTGTCGTTATGGACCAATACGAGTTGTTGCAGAGAGCGCGTTAAAGCCACAAAGGCTTCGTTGGGACAGCCGTCATCTGGCAAGTCGCGGCCGAAGAACTGGAAATAAGAGGCATCGATGCCAAGAAGAATAACAAGCTTACGCTCTCGACCCTTGAACTGATGTATCGTAGAGATACACAGCTTTCCGTTGATTACGATGTCGTCAAGAGGTGTTTCCTCATCGGGAGGTACATTTATCGGCAAACCATAGACCTGGGCCAACGCATTTGTAAGGTCTTGCAACGGTCCTTTCGTACGAATAGAGGGCGCTATTATCACGCAGTTCTCAGGCTTGTAACGTTTTATCAGGGGGAAAATCGCTCCGGCCACTGCCAAACTGTCCCAAATATTGCATCTCAGGACAATGGGCTTTGGACCACGCTTCGAGCTGGAGATGTACTGCTCTCCACCAAGGAAGACACGGTTGATGAACTGGACAGCTGATGAGGACAGCCTGAAACTGTTGCCTAACTGAACTTCTGCAAATGGATAGGGGCTGATTGGACCCAGCACCTCAGGGGCCAGAGTCAAATAGCGAGGATCAGCACCACGAAAGCGGTATATCGATTGGCGCTCGTCGCCGAGGACGACGATGCGCGCGGGTTGGCCTCCTTTCCTGATGTTGTTGGCCCGGACAAAGCACTCGACTAGCCAGAATGTTTCTGGGTTGCAGTCCTGAAACTCGTCGAGTACAATAATGTCGAAAGGTTTTGAGGCCCATCGTGGAAGTTTGCCGCACTTATCGATATTCTCCAAGAGCTTGATAAGTGCTTCATCGCTCGGAACCACTTGTCCAAGGAGTACACCCGCCATACCATGAAAAGTGTATACATGGCTATTGTGGTACTTTTTGAGACGATGAGAGGTTTCACTCTGAAGTCTCTTAGAGAAGAGAATGCTTCCAATTCTCTTGTCAGGGTGTGCAGCCGCGATTGCTTCTATGGTGGCGGTTTTGCCTGATCCGGGTCTTGCTGATACCACGACATTCTGGTCAGCGCAGAGTTTTGCAATCCTCAGCTGCTGAGACGATGGTTTGAAGGCTGGTTTGGTGCCCACAGACTGGAGCCAGCTGTGATTTCTGGTAAAGAGCCGAGATGAGCCTATCTGGCGAGAATAACATGACTGTTACTGTATCGTTAGCTTGATTTTCTCTGGGGCAAGTATAGCGATACTCACTGTTGGCTGTCGAAACCAGGCTGAGAGCAACAGATGCATTATGTTGACTCGTTGTTATAATATTGATGTCATCTCCATATTTGTGAAAGGCGACAAGAACTGCTGCAGCTGAAGGTGGTCCCCATACAATGACTCTTGATATGCAAATGTTAGCAAATGGAACACTACTTGGTCTGCTTGGGTAGGTACTAAGTTAGATGATTCATGATGCATTTTGGATTGTCTATCGATTGCTGATGGTTCTGGTCAAGGGTAGGGAACATCTTAGGGCCGCTGTTTTAACCTAGTGCATTACCTATCCGTCAAACAACCTATTGACTGAGGTACCTACATAATCTCAACTAGCAAACAAACTGCATTTGCTTTATGTTCTGCCTTTAGCTTCCAAAGTGATTCATTAAATTTCCCCAAAAATGGCATCATCAGTATCTTCATATCCATGAGAGGAGACGTTGACCCAAGTTCACAGGCAACAGAAACTGGGAAAATGCGTCTTATAACACGATCCATACTATCTAGGGTATCCGACCCAATAGAAATGCTGACGGCAGGCACCGCAGCCTATTGGGCATTTCCTCGTCCCTGTCCCGGGTCACAGTAGTGTGAACCTAGCGTTCAGGTCAAGCGGAGTGGCAGTGCAGATGCAGCTGCAGGCGAGGGAGAAAGGAAGGCTTCGAATGCAAGGTGACAGGAAGTGGAACTCGGCGAGGCCAAAGCAGGTGCGGGTTGTTGGAGAGGACAGGCTGTTTCTGTATCTTTCTTACAGCGTTTCCCTACTGTGGTGCACAGCTGCCTCTGAGTATGACAGACTTGGAGGCGAGATTGCACAGCAAGGAAACTGTTTCGTCAAGATTAACCAGTCAGAGCACAATTGTGTTTCTGGTATCAAGTTGTGCCAGCGGTTGGTTTCATGTGGCTACATATTATGTTATGGAACAAAAGGGAAACCTTCACAACAGGAGCCACGAATTCACGTCCCATCAACAAAGTCAAACCCATACAAACCAGAAAAAAACCACCAGCTGGAGATTCCGAGCTACGTAACCAACTTCAGCCGTGCTAGCAGTAAACGAAGCAGGGATTCCAGGGACCAACACCAAACCAAATACAGAAAAGACTCCTCTGCTCGATCTTGGAAACCCCAGGATCCTTGTCGTTGAGGGTCCCGGCCCACTGAACACTTCCGTCACAAGCAAAATTGAGCTCCCCCCGGACCATCAATTACGTAGGTCGTGTCCAGTTGCTCAGCGCGGCAGGGATAAAACTAGCCAGGGAATTTGGTGATTGGCAGGGGGAGAGGGAGGGATCTAGGGAGGCTTGAGAGCTTTTCTTGGGATGGGGTGACTTATGAGAACACTACCTATTCACTGGTAGTACTCCGTACGTAGATAGGTAACTTTTTGCGGATAATACCTCAGGGTGTTGCACTACTCGCTTCAAAGGATTATGTCTCTGGAGGTACTGTAATTGAGAAGCAGTCTTGCTCTGGAAGCTCTACCTGTGTTGCGGATGATGAAAGGACAACTGCACAAAACAAGAGAAGTGGTCAGGTCAATTACCTCCACTATTACTTAGCACCTAGTCTACAGACGTTTGTTTCACAGTACCACGATACATACATACGATTTGCAGCCAGTGAATGCTGATCATCGTCGAGACGGGTCCTGGGTTCTCTGCCGCTCGCTCGCTCGGCCCGCAATCAACACCCTCTATTGAAGCTCAGGCACCCTCTAACCCCACTGTATCCGATCACTGGCTCTACCTACTAACCTAGTACCTAGCCTCCAGCCTCTACCTAGCTGGGCTGGTTCCAACTTCCAGCTGTCTACATGCAGATGTTGACTCCGCTTCTGCTGATAATGATCGAACTCTCTCGGCTGCTTCAATTTCCCTTATTGAGCCACAAATTAGCTCCCTCCCACTAGCGAGAGCAACTTTAAAATGACATTGCCGTGTATACAGTCATGTGCTTGTCGCCAAGTACTTCCTTGGTACCTTTATCAGTTCACTTTCCAGTACCTACACCTCGACGACCACCACAAGCTTGGAACGAAGCCACTCAACTGGGCTGCAATTGCGTCTGCGGGTTGCAGGTTGCACCACTGGAACAGCCCAGGCCCAAGTCTTGGTCTTCCATGTCTTGTCTTGTCTCGTCTTGTCATCTTCTGCCAGGATTTCTTCCACCTTCCAATCCCTTTGGCTTGATTTCTTACTACCTCCGATCCTTCCTTTCCAGGTTTCCCTCTCTTATTTCAACACTTCCCTTTTCTCTTTTCGACTTCACGTCTCGATTCCCTTTCGTTTTCCATACCACCCCTCCCTCTGTCTGCAGTCCCCAACAAGCTGGTGTCTCCAGCTCCAGCTAAGGCGCGCAATCCACCTAGAGGCAACCTAGCTCAGCTCAGCTCCAAGGTAGTCTGTATCCGAGCTACCAGCTACTAGGCTTTCAACTGTCAACGCGGGCATTCGCAACCTCACCCCCAAGTAAATCGGCCAACGCCATTACGACGGTCGTTCGGAATCGACCTGCTAGTTTGAATGCTTCGCGACGGTGCTTAGAGCTTGAAATACGCCAATTGACGACTTCGAACCGCTCAAAACATACCCCTCGAACCAGCACGTTCCAACAGAAACCGCAGCAACGCTGCACCACGTAACGTCATGTCTACCGCAAAGGAAGCTGATGAGCTGAAGCAGCAGGGTCTCGTCGAGGCTGCTGCAGACCCTCAAACCAATGTTACCGCAGACGATGCCCAAAAAAAGATTGTAGAGTCCTCTAGGAATGCTGGCGTCACTGCTTTCACATTCGATCCTGATGCGAGCCCAGAGCAGAAGAGAGCTCAAGCCAATGCCGTATGCCCCTCTGCTCTTGGAATCGCGACCTACAACTAACGTGAACCATGCACAGGCCATCCCACCCGAGCTTCAGCAAAGTAGAAGGCCCAAAGGCGCCGCAATTATCACCGACGTCGATGACGGCACCGGCCCTATCGAAGATCTGCCAGAACCGAGCAAAGAAGGGGTATTGGATGTAGCCCGCGACGAGCAGGGCAAGCCGCTCGCGGATGGCACTGACCCCAAAGCCGAAGAAGCCCCCTTCTCGCGGACCGGATGGGCTCCTCAATTAGGATGGCCAATTGACGATGCTACCGAGCAGGAGAGTCTCCTCGACCACGCGACATGGGTCGAGGGACAGCTTCCAGATACCCTCTATGGTGGTATGTCTCAATTCGGCTACATACATGCGCATACAGGCCACTAACAAGGGCAGATTGGTATCACAACACGGGCGTCATCATTTTTGCTTGCATTTCCTCCTGGCTTGTTGCTGTCTTTGGCGGTGGCCTCGGCTGGATCATCATCATTATGGCCTTTTGCTCGACCTACTACCGAACGTCCCTGCGACGAGTGCGACGTAATTTCCGAGACGACATAACCCGCGAGATGGCTCTTAAAAAGCTCGAGAACGACAACGAGTCCCTCGAATGGATCAATTCATTCATGGTCAAATTCTGGCCCATTTATCAGCCTGTTCTTGCTCAGACCATCATCAACTCAGTCGATCAAGTCTTGAGCTCTGCTACCCCGTCATTCTTGGACAGTCTCAAGCTCAAGACCTTTACTCTAGGCAGCAAGCCCCCTCGTATGGAACACGTCAAAACTTACCCCAAGACCGAGGACGACATTGTTATGATGGACTGGAAGTTCAGTTTCACTCCCAACGACACCGCCGACATGACTTCGCGCCAGCTTTCAAGCAAGATCAATCCCAAGGTTGTCCTCGAGATCCGCATTGGCAAGGCCATGATTAGCAAGGGTCTCGACGTCATTGTCGAGGATATGGCTTTCTCGGGTATTATGCGCCTCAAGATCAAGCTGCAAATTCCCTTCCCTCACATTGACCGTGTTGAAATGTGCTTCCTTGAGCGACCAACAATCGACTACGTCTGCAAGCCCCTCGGTGGTGATAACTTCGGTTTCGATATCAACTTCATTCCTGGTCTCGAGAAGTTCATCCTGGAGCAGATTCATGGCAACTTGGCCCCAATGATGTACGCGCCCAAGGTCTTTCCTATTGAGGTCGCGAAGATGCTGGCTGGCTCTCCCGTTGACCAGGCTATCGGTGTCGTGGCAGTGACTCTCCATGGTGCTCAGGGCCTAAAGAACACCGACAACTTTGGTGGAACCATTGACCCTTACGCCTGCTTGAGCCTGAACCGACGCCAGGAGCTTGCCCGAACCAAAGTTGTTCATGATAATTCCAACCCGAGGTGGAACGAAACCCACTACATCATTGTTACCTCTTTTCACGACTCGCTGGACATGCAAATATTCGACCATAATGATTTCCGCAAGTCAAAAGAACTGGGCGTTGCTTCTTTCCCTCTGGAAAGTGTCGAGGAGCTCAATGTTCATGAAAATCAGCGGTTGGAGGTCATCTCTGATGGCAAGGCTCGTGGTGTTGTTTCGTGCGACGTTCGCTTCTTTCCTGTGCTTGAAACCGTCAAGAACGCTGAGGGACAAGATGAACCTCCACCTCCATCTAACCAAGGTATCCTTCGGTTTACTGTGGAACAGGCCAAGGATCTGGATGGTACCAAGAGTCTTGTGGGGTCTCTCAACCCTTACGCGGTTATGTTCTTGAATGGTAAAGAAGTCCACCAAACCAAGAAGTTGAAGCGTACCAATAACCCTATCTGGGACAATGGGTCTAAGGAGATTCTAATCACGGACCGGAAGAAGGCTAAGCTTGGTCTTACAATCAAGGATGACCGTGATCTTGCCGGAGACCAAGTCCTCGGAAAGTACCAGATCAAGCTTGATGAGATGCTTGAATGTATGGAACAAGGCAAAGAATGGTACAACCTGCATGGTGCTCAGACTGGTCGTGTCAAGATGATGGCACAGTGGAGGCCCGTCGCTATCTCTGGTGTGGCCAGCACTGGTGGCTACGTCACCCCCATCGGTGTGATGCGTCTCCATTTCAAGAAGGCTACTGATCTACGAAACTTTGAGGCATTCGGTAAATCAGATCCTTACACTCGAATTCTGCTCTCTGGTATTGAAAAAGCAAGGACTGTCACCTTCCGCAACGATCTCAATCCTGAATGGGACGAGGTACTTTACGTGCCCATCCATTCTGCTCGCGATAGACTTGCTTTGGAAGTAATGGATACAGAAAAGGTTGGCAAGGACCGTAGTCTGGGAATGGTCGAAGTCTTCGCCGCCGACTATGTCGCACAGGACGATACTGGGGAGTACCTTGTCAACGACAAGAAACAGCTCCGTGAGGATGGTTTGCGTCTGCATGGCAAGGGTATAGCCAAAGGAGTTCTGCATCACACTGTTGCCTTTTACCCCTGTCTCAATGTCGCTGATCCTGAGGAGGAAGATGAAGAGGAGAAAGAAAAGGAGAAGGCGAAGGATGCAGAGAAGGACAAGGATTCCTCCTCCGGTGAAGAACAATCTCCTAACCCGCAGAGATCCAGCGAAGCTGGTAAATTCAACGCCAGCCTGGACAAGCCAAAGGAGAACCAACTGGAGCCGCCTACACCCACAACTGTTGGACGCCCCTCGATCGAGGCGCCCAAGGGTCCCCGTAAAATCCGATTGTCTCCTGAGGAGCTTCTCAGGTATGAGAGTGGGCTGCTCATCTTCAGACTCATGGAGGCAGAGATGCCAGAAAGCCATGGACTACTGGAGGTTCTTGTAGACGATATGGCATACCCGTCCTACGTCTCTTCAACTGCTCGTAGCAAGCACCACAAGTTTGAAGAGATTGGAGATTGCTTTATTCGTGAGCTTGACTTCTCCCGACTGACACTCCGAGCTCGCAAGAAGGGTGATGACCAAGATGATCTCATGGCCTCGCTGGCTGGCAACACCCTGGAAACTCTCAAGCAGTGCCTGGTAAGACTGACATTGGATCTCACTGTATAGGCATGAAAACTAACTAGCCTCTCTAGAACAACCCGACAACTCTGAAACTCAAGAGCGAAGATGGACGTCCCGCGAGTGTTAAGGTCAGCTTGAAGTACATCCCGGTTAAGATGCAGCTTGACCCGAGCGAGAGTATCAATAACATGGGTACACTACGCGTTGATGTTCTCGATGCTGCTGACCTTCCCTCAGCTGATCGCAATGGCAAGAGTGATCCTTATTGTAAGTTCGAGCTCAACGGCCAGGAGATCCACAAGACCAAGGTTATAAAGAAGACCCTGAATCCCACATGGAATGAATACTTTGAGGTCAATGTGCCCTCGAGAACTGCAGCACAGTTCAAACTCTCTGTGTGGGATTACGACTTCGCAGACAAACCCGATTTCTTGGGTGCTGCCGACATCAATCTCGAGTCTCTGGATCCTTTCAAGCCATCGGAGACCAAGTACATCCTTGATGGCAAATCGGGAAGCGTACGCATCCGACTCCTGTTCCGACCCAGCTATGTCCAGCGATCACGACAGGGCACCTCCACTTTTGGCAACACTTTCTCGTCTACTCCTGGTCGTATCGTCACCGGTGTTGCCGGAGCGCCGCTAAAGGGCGGTGTTGCAGTTGCGGGAGTTGTTGGCCACGGTGTTGGTAAGGGAGCTTCGTTCCTCCGCCGTGGCATCTTTAACAAAAAGGACAATGGGGACATCATCGAAGAAGATGGTGAGGCGTTTGAACCTCAAGGCTTGAGCTCTAATGGTACCGCAAGCACCAATGGTGGACTTCGCCGGTCACCTGCCATCAACGAAGAGGGCACATCACCTGGTACTCGGCCTTCTACAAGCAACGGCCATGTTCGGGCAAAGAGCATTGGACAGTCATCAGTCCACAGCGCTAATCCCGGAGCTGCACCAGGAGGCACTGCCTCCTTCACTGTGGTCGAAGCCACAGGTTTCCCTCCCGCCTCGGATCTGTATATCGTCATCACGCAGATCAACCCCAAGGAGAAGACAGTGGGCAAGACCAAGCATTTCAAGTCTACGAATGGTCAGTGGACCTTCGGCGACACATTCAAAGTTCCATGCTCGCCCGACGCACAGTTCAAGATCGAAGCCAAGGGACAGCACACTTTCAGCAGTGATGATGACCTGGGCGAACATGTTTACTTTGTAGACGAGTCAGGCTCATCTGCCGCCAAGGAGCTCACAGTTGGCAGTGGAACAGTGACACTGAAGAGCAGTTTCCAACCAACGGAGTCTACCCTGGTTCCCGATAGTCCCAAAGCTCATCTTCGCCGAAGCTTCATGAGCAAGCGGGATGGGCGAACCAGTCGGGAAGTGACGCCAAACCCTTAAGCAGGAACGATTCATTAGCTGGGTGATTGACAGGGTATTTCATTTCACACGAGTCTTGAAGCAATTGAGACATTATACTTGATCTTTCCTTTCAAGTTCTTGTTTCGTTTTGTTTTTCTTTTGTTTAATTCAGAAGCAAATCTTGGGAGGTAATATCTGGGCCGGCATGGAAGAAAGGAGACAACAGGTTCTTTGACGAATCGAGGAGGAGGCTCTACCAAGAGGTGCATGGCGTGAATCAGTATGGTTTACCTCTGTGAATTGTTGGGAGTCAGTGAGAGTGATATCCCTTGACTAGTGATTTTCTTTGGCGTAATGGGCAAGGAATTGAGGAACCTGGGAAACTTGGTCAGAGACTAAGAAGCGATCAATGAACAAATAAAGTACTTTTTTTCTCTTATACATATATATATATATATGAGATGTTGTAGTTGAAGATTCATCATGATGCCTGCGATAAGCAAGGCACGTGATGGTAACTGGGCGTGCAAGCCTGGAAAATCAGGCATTCAGAAGCAGACCCACTGT
>JAAOAU010000809.1:0-40825 GCA_013186845.1 Fusarium sterilihyphosum
AGCTAGTAAGCTAAGTTCTATTTAATACTAAATAAATATATTATATAGTAAAGTACTCTATGTATAAGTAATATATATGTTTGCGAAGTCAAGTTGACTGTTACTGACCTAAGCCAGTTTGTATTTCGAGGCCCGCTTCGTGCATCATCCTCGTCTAGAGCGGCGTCGATTCTACCTCCCCAGGACTGAGCCTCAGGTGCATTATCTCTGAATTCACGTAAGGTCCAAACTGTCTGCTCTCCGATCACAGCGTTTGATATGAAGGTGACTTGGCTGCCAGAAGGCACTCCAGCGACAAAGTTCCATGCCACAAAGAAGTAATTTCGAGGACACTTGCCGATCGGAGAAAGCGGCTGTAAAACAATGGTATGGTAAGCCAGTCTCAAGTACAATGCTTGGTGAAGTACTGCGTGATGGCGCGACCACAACACACCATGTCCGTCTCTCTCTCCCACGTCGGTGCTAGGCAGCTTTTCCACTTGACTGCGAGATAACACTCTCCATCATTGGATTCATAATGGCCTACGATCTGATCAAAATTCTTTTCGGAGTCCTCGGAATTGAAGGGCGACGGCTGGGCGGTGTCCTGCCACATTCGTGGCCCTGACCCATCGTCAAAAACCCATAGAAGGCAGTCTGGGCTTGTCCAGTCCGATGAAATTGCATCTAAAGTCTCGGCACAAACACCATAAAAGACCCACGGCCCTACTTGAGTTGTGACGAGTATGTCCTTTATCACGACGTGGGCAGACCAAGGAGTGCGTATATGGGCACCTTCCTCGACGCATTGCAGGCACCTCGGGGCTGCCATCTTATGTGGCAAGGTTTAATTACGATTTTTATGTTAGAGGTAACCTTGGTTTTGTATCAGGCATGTGAACGACATTGTTTCCCAGATTCTGATGGCTGGAGGAAATACCTGCTTATAAACGCTACGATCCCAGGCCCAAGCCGTCCGTGTGGGAACTATTGATGGAATGACAGACTCGCTCTTCCTGAGACTGTTTAGGATTTTAGAGTTTGAAGTTCTTTCACTTGTACCGAGGGGGCTGTTTTCTGATTCGAGCCTGATTACGTTGTGAAGCTTAGTTGCGAGGCCAGGAATCGCCGCAATTGGGTGTATCGAAACGATACGTGGTAAATATGTTCCTCCACCTCTCACAGCATCATCCAGACACCAAATCTAGACCACAAGTATTCATTATGTAACTCATCGTAGTGGCATTTGGACAGCCTGTTTCAGTCCATCGCCAGAGGTCACTACGAGTTCCGGAAGGCGTTCTAGTAGATGTATCTTGGTACCACATTAGGGTTCTCCGCTGTAGGATGTGAGATTGCACTTTGGCC
This sequence comes from Fusarium sterilihyphosum, assembly GCA_013186845.1. NCBI lineage: Eukaryota > Fungi > Ascomycota > Sordariomycetes > Hypocreales > Nectriaceae > Fusarium > Fusarium sterilihyphosum. The sequence continues at coordinate 1,348 of JAAOAU010000809.1, forward strand.
CAACTAGCATCATGCACAAACCTCTATCACTGCATAGCAAGGAGTCGGTGGGTTGGGCCCGAAAGCCAACAGATGTGATATGTAGACTGTAAGAAAAATGGCACACACATCGACTCCCATGTTACCAGGGTTCAATTTCCGTTCCTATTCGTGTCACATGATTAATCTCTCTTTTCGCAGTTGAAATTGATACTATCACTTGGGGTCACTTTTCTTTACGACTGAAATCGTGGATCCATCCACAATTCATATCGTACCTAATACTTGGGATCACGACATCTTTTCTCAACCTTGGAACACCTCCACTTCATGAGAAGGTAATTCAGTCGTCGAAGACTTACTCTGTAAGTAGGTAGAGACCGAGGGACATACCAACAATTTCGTTCACACCAAGAACTCGGGCAACCTCGAATACGTCAACTAGTTGAACACTTGACTGTTTACTGTTGCCGTCTAGAGAATATCTCTTACCAGAACACTTCTATCCTAGCTTATCGAAGGAAGAAGCAAGGCGGAAGCTCGCCGACGGCAGTGATCTAGCCAAGACTTGCAGAGTCCCATCCATACAAGGCCTCTCTGCTGCCTATCTTGTCCGCACGCCGCTCCGGGTTGCCGTTCCTTGAAATTCGGCATTCATAGCTTGGGATACATTCTGGGATGATACTGACTCGTAACATCGTCATGAAGCTGCTATGCTCGTCGCATTGTCAAAGGCTATGTAACCCATGCACTGTCTTACACTTTGCGAGGCATCACACCTTAGCCCCTTAATCCAGGGCATCTCCCCTAGCCACGATGCAGGACAGGATTGTAGGACGAATTCAGTACATAAGGGAGTGGCATCCCCCCTCGAGATTCATATCCCAACTTCCTTCTTGACCACATCCAACCCGTCTTTATTACATATTCTACTGGGTGCAAAGCTGATTCAGTCTCCATCAAACTTGGGTATACTCGTTCCCTGCTCCAAAGCACTTTTCGTCTTTTCCCTCCGGTTATTGACCAACTACTCAACCCCGAAAAAGTCAATACAATGGCTGGCTTGCTGGCTTCTTCTGATTCGGGTGCCAAGGCCGTCGTTGGCGTAACCAAAGACTTACTAAGATGCTACAGGAATCACGCCTTAACGGAATGGTCGATAAACGTTCCTGGGCCCGTGTATCCCTCCAAATCCTTTAGTGCTTCCCTCGATGGGAAACTGGTCTATTCACCTCCGAAGGGCCATCGAGACGACCGTCTGAACCCACTGTCCTCGGGGGATGATGTGGACAACATGGCGGTAAATTAGAACGACATGGACGTGCTGGGAGGCTACCCCTTTCTTGATATCTCGACGTGAGGTTCTGTGAGATGCATCCGCTGGTTGCCATAATTGGGTTTTGGGTTCCTTACGGCGAGGCGAGCGCAAGCAACCCCACAATACTACATCAGTCCAGTCAGATAAACGTGTGGCTTGCTATGACTGGTTCAAATACGTGGCATAGTTTCCTTTTGTTGTGATGGAGGTGTGGGACGATTGAAGTGGTCCGGGTAGCAGCGGCGTGTTGTTTGTTATCTCTGGGATTAGAACACATCCAGCCCCTTTTCATCCATGCCCAGCAAAGTCATGCAACGGATGACAGTGTTTGGTGAATCACTAGGTTCTCTCTGCTGATTTGAATTCTCAGCCAAAAGTCTAAAATGCAAATAACCATCTAGATAACAGCTTTGATATCATGCCATAGTGACTAACCAATTGCTACAGCGTAAAGCTGATATCATGATCACCTTAAAGATGACTCGTTTGCCCATTACCAAGGGTTATTAGAAGATCTGATGAGTTCCCTAAGACGACCAACCGCGTAAGAACAACAGAGAATCACAATATGACTGTTACGCTCGCGCGAGATAATGTAGAGGACAAGCCTGCACCACACAGCATTTCGCTTTGCAAGGGCTGATGCTTGTCATGTGTTGCATAAGCAACTGGGATCTATCATACTGCCGTGTTACGCGCTCCCTCTGCGTCATGTCTACCAGTTCTTTTTACGTGTCGTTTTCTCCCGTCAAGCGACCCGCCCGAGTCTCGTGCAGTGTAATTAGACTGGTTTCTCCTTGACATGTACGTATCCCCCTATTCCCTTGAGCGTAGTATAAATGATTGGCAGTGAGTCTAAATTTCCAAATCCAAATTCTCTACTGATTTAAGCTCTCAACCACAACTCTCAACTGCATCTACACTACATCCTTTCGATTCAATCTCTATTCACGCAAAGAGTGAACTCTACCAAATTGCGACTCACCAGCTACCATGGCTAACGATGAACTGCCACGTACCCAGACTGAACTTTGTGCCCACGTAGCACCTATGTTCTGCGGACTTTGTGATGAGAGGTTTGAACCTGGTCAACACATTTGCTGTATGGCTCCCGTCTTATGGTTCGTGGTGTGGCTAACAATTAAGATGTTGAACTTACTGAGAATACGTGTGATAAACGTAAACCGTCCGTTTGGCGGGATTGTTATCAAGGTAATGACCCTGCGGACCACGAATGCAAATATTTTCGTCAGGAGAGAAGCTATTTACTTGCATATCCTCTTTTCCACGAATCTTGTTTCCCATTCTTCTCAAGGTCTGGTGATTCTAACCCCACCAATGAACGGCTTTGGGGATATGCTATGTCTCGATCTCCCATTTCTCACAGGGCGTGGCCCTTGAGGCCTTCAAAATCTATCGTCAGTTTACCGCTCGAAACCTATTTCGAAAGCCTGTCTCTAGGTGGACTATCACATTCCTCCACGTCTCCGCATGTCGCGAGGAGACGGTTCAGATGTATGGCACTTTTAGATTATCTCAAAGACCAGGCTTGGTCCTCCTCGCGGCCCGGGAGAACATCACATCATCTCTCGTCTATTATCCGTTGGGAACGCGATGTCGATACCGAGGTCATTATTACTGAGAACAAGAACCAAGATAACTTTGTCTTGCTTATCTATGACTATCACGGCTTGTCATCGATCACACAACATCGTCAGATTCCGGAAAAAGCAGATACGCAGTCAGCAGAAGAGCTTTACATACTACACCGAGTGCAAAACTTGACGGATATGAAGGTACACTTCAATGTAAGATACACGCTTGGTTTGCGGAAGAAGACTTGTCTAACAGGATTAGTATGGCTTTGCGCATATTGATTCACTCAACCTGACTTTTACCAAAGGGTTGCCATTCATTCCTCCTCCGGAATCCAAACCAGGCAGCCTCCAGCCCATATTCGATTGTATTCAAACACGACATTGCACTGGCATCACAGTTATCTTTGTCATGGGGCGCCCAATGACATTCCATGCCCACTCCCGTCACTCCCCGTGTGCCTTGAAATCATGGACTCAGAATGGACTTGGTGCGAACGACATTGGGGAACACCATGTGTGGATTTATATACCTTTTACGAATGGGGACCGAATAACACATTTTGGGGTTGCTGGGACGGATTCTCGTCCCCGAAAGCTTCTGGTAAGAATTTTAACATACAAAAAGAGACTCGAGCTAATAAACAGCTCAACTTTGAAAAATCAGGACTCTATGAACTGGGTGCAGGCTATCAACCAAAGGATAACTGGGCCATCCAGTCAGTGCCCGGCTGGCCTGATTTTGCCTTTAAAATGCCAGACTGGCAGAGTCGTTCTCCTACAGAGCATATTTTTTTGGTATCCCCGGGTGACAACACAGACTGTTTGGTTGACCGTCTTCAGGGTTCTGAAGTAGACCCTCAGTGCTTCGAGGGTACCGCACCACTAGGGGATGTATCCAGTGCTACGGTGTATAAATGCGGTGGTTTTTGTCAAGGAATTCATTTCATCTATGAAGACTCCAGACAAAGAACTGTAGGGCAGTGTCGGCTAGGGATTGATGACCCGGTCATCTACAAAAAGCCCTTACGACTACTATGGGCCCGCCAGGATTGCAAGGTTGAGGACCAAGCAGAGCTACATCTTACAGGGCTTGCAGTCAAGTTTTCTATAAAGGATGAGGACGAGGAGGGCGGGGAGGATGGTAAAAAGTGGAAATCTCGGGCTATGGAAGGGCGTGTCATATTTCGAATGGGGAAGGGGATAGCTAACCTCAGCTTCACAGGTTAGCAGATTCCTCTTTTTGTATTATTTCAAGAGTTAGAGTCTTACTAGTTTCTTATAGGTTCAAAACAACAACAGTATAGTATGCTCGGACTGTGACCCATAGGAGATATTGATAAATGAGCCAGATGTTTCTATGTACAGTACCGTATCCTTTAGTCGCCAGCTTGCATGGGTTTGCTAGCGGTACACACATGACATCATGTCACGTGTGGCAAGTGGTCAAGATTCTGCCTCTATGAGTCATTCGTCTATTGCTGACTTGCAATTTGCTTGATCATCCAGCGATAGAAGCATCTCAGCGTTGCTTATGTTCAAAAGCGCGAAAGCAGAGGTGGGCCAACAGGGCTCGAGATACGCGACTGACTCGCTTATCTTACTCCCCATCCGTTCCAAACAAGGGTTTCCGCTCCCAGCCGCCTCGCGTGTAACGCGCCCAGGATACGCGATGCCAGATACCCGTAATTCATTAACAGAACATGCCGCATTTTCCTGCATTTCATTAACAGGCATTCCATGCCAATGCACAAACACATTGTACCTCGATGCGTGCTGCGCCACTTTACTTTGTCACTATCTCGTTTTCCCCTCCAAGCACTGTTCATATCGCATGCCCCCGCCTTTTCTGTTCGTGGATCTCTGTTAGCCCCAACCTCGAGCGTGCACCGTTTGATGAGCCAAAGGACACATGCTTCTCACCACGAGTGTTAACGGGGGCATGCCCTTCCACGAGCAGTACTAGTTAGGCGTCGCCGCTTTTGGCCATGCTCTCTCCATCCTTCTCTTCCGCCACGATATCAGTCCGGATCTTCGTAGGACATAGCCACTGCGCAGCATCATCCCGCATCTGCCGAATGACCAAGGGCGTGCCAAACCTTGCCGTATAGAATGAGTAGATGACAACAGAGGCGCAACACAAGCTAAGCAGGACACCCAGTGAGAGGTAGATGAGCTTGCATCGTCCTGCAAACCGCGCATCATCAGCCGCCAGCTCCGAAAGGAGTGACCATGTCCAAGCCAAGTACATTGTCCGAATCGAGACGCAGACAAACACCATCGCTATTCCGCTCAACGCCGCCAAGGTGAGCATCGTTCCCCGCCTTCCCTTCATTCTTGCCACCGCAAAGACCGGCACAGCACCCCAGATCATCATAACAAGGAGTATAGTATCAAGGATAAGGTATCCGAATACCTCCCTCGCTTCCCTCTCCAATCCTGAATCAAGAAGAGCCGGCCAAAGCTGGTCATGAGTACACCATGCCAGGAGGCTTGGCATCACTGGCACGCCGACCATGAAGGCGAACTGGATGACGGAGAGCACAGAGGCAAGCAAGTATCGCGTCAACCGCGACAAAGGTGTAGTGGCGTCCGGGAAAGGGGTTTCGTGGATGGACCAAAAGACAAACTTTCTGTCCCGTTGGCGAGCCATGTCGACTGACTCGTTTCTGGTTTCTTTTTCTTTCCCTTCGATAGACAGCCAGGTCAATACGTCTCTTGCTTAGATACAGCAAGTTGTCTAAACAGGATAGACGAGGGAAGTCTGGTGCAATGACTGGCCAATAAAGAGGTTGTAGCCAGCTGCGAGCTTGTTGTCTCGATGTATCAGAGTACTATCGCAATTCTGACTGGTTGGGCCTTGGTCGGATCTTTAGAACACGTCCGTGAGCATAAGCTGGACATGGATTGGAAATTATAGTAAAGCTGATGTAGCTGGTCATTCTACATGCGCTTTGGCGGCTATTCTCCTAGTATTTGGTTCCAATAATTAGGGCCAAAGTTCATGCTTGTTCTTCAGCCAACTTTGAGCGTTATGAAGAAATAGCCAATGGCCAAATGTGGACAGTATGGAACCTAAGAACTCAACAGTCCAAAATTGCGCATGGCCGCTGTGGATGACATTATGTACCAACTCTTCGTACGGGGACGGAGAACCATGGTGACGCTGTCGTTGAACCAATTAGGCGTAGTTGAGCTGTATTGATGCTGCTCTGTTTACCTAACGTCTCCTTTGGCATGAAATTTATCAGGTGCCTCTGTCTTGCCAAGTTACGAGGCGTATTCAGTAGGAACGCGGTACGTCTGGTGGAAATGTGCTGTGGACGCAAGCGCTCTGGAGTTTTACTTCGAAAGGCGCCGTCGTCGTTGTTGATCCTTGCTTTAGTTGAGAGAAGCGCACGGAAATAAAAGCGGGATGGGCCGATGAGCTGATAAGATTATTGATAGACAAAGTTTGGCAGATAAGCCGATAAGCACGACGTTGCCAACCACGGCAGGTGGAACCAGATCCCAACGAGATAAAAATTGACTAGCAAGCTCCGACCACTCAGACAGGCAATGAACGATAACCAACCACAACAACCTGGCAAAAACGAGAGCTAAGGTCAAAAAGACCATCTTACTTCACTTTAAAAGCCGACAAGCCAGCCAAGATCATACAGCTGATACACGACAATCATCATCCTGAAGTATGTACTGACACTGCCATCGCTGATACGACACATCCCTTGTCCCTTGTTGCCAGTTCAGCCGTCTGCAACTGACACGCGATTTTAGATTTTCACAGTTGGGTAAAGCGACATACTGCCAGCAATACATGCAGAACATTTTATTGGTTATCCCTGCTTTGCGGTGCTACGTGCGTGCCGATTACATCAAGGCAGAGTTTATTCGGTCAGTGGCTTGCTGCTACCCTATACGTGTAGTGCTTCTGCTCCAGACTAAAACCTCCTCTACTATCTTATTGGTAGAATAATCATCTGAAAGACGTCAGACGTCATTGATGATATCGCCACATTATAGCCGCCGACCAATTCGTGTTTCAAATGACTTCGATAACCATTTTTTCTTTCTTTCTGTCTCAGTATTGTGAAGTTTTGCATTAGTATCACGAAAAACGGTGTTCTCTGGAATCGCGTGCGCATTGTCATGCCAGTCACGTGGTCTACCATTACCCCGCCAACTTTCCCCGACCCCACTCCATGTGCAAGCGTCACGCGTTTGTTTTCGCGTTGCCAACACGAAAAACACCACCATTTCGGTACCGCACCACGATATGAGCATCCACTGTAGAGAGAGTCAAAACGATTAGTTAGTATCCAAATGGCTGAAAAAGATTGAAGACTCAACCCGCGACGCAACACATGAAAAAAAGCGCCGCAAAGTCAGCAAGAAGTCACATTTCAGCATCGAAGAACCTTGCCATCGAATCCCAACACCGCCAAATTCGTCTCATCATAATCAACTTGTGGCCGATCTAGCCCCCAGTCTCCAGGACGCTTCAAAACCTATGCCACGGAAACGCGCTCGATCGAATACTGAGATGGTCGGTTCCGACGATAAAGGAGACGCCATTGACGAGACGCCCAAGGCGTCATCGAGAGCCTGGAAAAAGAATGCACAAGATTTGTCCCGCGGCTCAACGCCTTCTCTTGTCTCTTCTTCTGCAGCCTCGGGTACTCCGTCACCCATAAAACAGCTTCGATACGCAGCGACACATGATGCTGGTTCTACAACCGTTCCCTTTGTAGACAATGTTCACCGACTACCGCCTTCGCTGCAAAAGATACATCAAGAGCTCGTGAATAATGGATACGGTGCGGCCATACTATCTCGGAGTATGCGGAAGGATTTACAGAGCTTGGGCAACTTCCCGGAGCATGCTTTCTACGATTCAGCCGCGCATCCGAGTCAAAGGCGACTTCCTCCGGTCACAGTTATTCGCGGACTCGTGTCTCGTGCTGCTGAGTGCCAGGGGTACAGCTAAAATATCCACGACCGTGTTCTCAGCTGGGTTTTTCGAAAAACAGAAGACGTTGCCATGTTTGACTATAGGTACTGGTAGGTTATCCCAGTCCGCCATCGTCAAGATTCTGCTGACCAGCGTGTAGTACTGGTGCGCAGATAATTCAAGAGTACAGACCAATCGGCATGTCATCCAAGTCTGTCGACTTTTGTATCTGCATCAGACCTCCGGAAGCAAGTGAAGAAGGTCAAAAGATTACGGAGGCCATCAAGACACGGCCGGGTATGTGCATCAGCCATACGGAATGGGGAAACTTCTGCAGGCATCCGATCGCCCTCTCGATTGAGACTAAGCGTCAGGCCGAGTGGGAGAAAGCATTGCTCCAGATTGCGACCTGGCACTCGGCTCAGTGGCGAGCGCTCCAGTTCAGTACAAAGGTTGAGTCTATCGAGTTCCTTGCTGGGGTTATTGTGCAAGGTCACTCTTGGTACTTTGTAGCGTCAACACTCGAAGACGGAGTATCGACGCTCTACCATCGAGTCCCTCTGGGTAGTACTGAGAGTCACTTCGAGTTGTTCAAGCTCCCGAAAGCGCTACAATGCTTGGCATCTTGGATCAAGGATACATACTGGCCTGCTTTTCGAGCGGATATCCTGAAGCTGCCAGCCACTGAATAAGAAGGTCAACAACACCGTCATGACGTTCTGCTTCTCCGGCCCTCGAGCAAGAGAAATCTGACAACTACACTCTCACCATATGGGTTTCTCGTCCATCTGATCGGTGTACAACCTACTAAATCATCGTGCCTTCCTACCTAAGAATATCGGTATTTGGCTTGTCGTGGCCCACTGTTACATGACTACCATTGGTACATCTGAGACGAACTTTTTACGTATATGATGATGAAATCGAGCACCTTGAACAGTGACAAACGGTACGAGGTTTACTGTCGTGAACCATCGAGACGATGCCTTTGTTGGTCAGAATCTTTTGTTGGTGGGAAAGCCTCTTTTCCACAATTAGTACGCTCTTGCTTGCAGCCATTACGATGAGTTGAAAAATGCTTAGTAAATCGAGTGTAGATGTGTATCTTTTCATCATCGGCTATGCAGATCTCATAAGTTCATCTTTCGATTCATGGGGAACTTCGCCCATGTGTAGAGTGTCTCGATTCCCAACTTTAGCATTGAATATTTCCTTACCTAACACGAACAAATGGCCCAACCAGTCCTAACTCGTTTTATTTATCGTATAATTGAGACACCATACATCGCCCCTATCGCGCGGTATTTTGCGTTTGATACATTGACAAGGACATCGAACTAGCGTTAAGTCTGTCCAAGGATAGTTGCCCTTACTTGACACCGTTGCGATTGGCGACTAGCCTCTTCGTTTTGCTAGTCGACGCTTGTCATCATCTTCTGCATCTTCGTCCACATAATCTAGATCCGCCTCGTGGCTCTTGAGATCAACAGCCTGCTCCCATTTCCGAATTTGCTCCTCGTCATCGGATCTCAGCCGTTGTGGCGAACTAGACGGCAATCTACGCTTCCTAGAAACTCTCTTCGACTTGATCATTTGGCTAGATTTAGCGGCCTCTTTCTCCAACTGCCATTGCTGGGCATCGTTGAAAATTTTAGCTAGTCGAGAGAACTCGATCTTGATCTCAACATCGGCGGGCCAATTCTTGGAGACTTCGTTAGTGGCAAAATCCCGCAGTCCAATGGTGAGAGCTTTATCAGGATTTTGGACCTGACCGTCAGATGAGAGAAATGGCTGTGGAACTCGGTCAGCAGAATTCAGAAAAGTTCGTCTGTGATAAACGTACCAGGCCTTTGACGTCCTGGGTCGTTACCAGGTCTTCACCATCTCCATCATTAATGAATTTTGGTCGCCAGGTTGATACTGTCGACGGCCCGCCGTCATAACTTAGATCGAAACCAATAAATAACTTAACATCTGCGTTTGAGTAGAGAATGTAGTCTTGAGCCAGCCTTCTCAGATCTTTACGCTTCTGCGAGTATGACACCTCAACTACAACACCAGGATATAATGCTTTGGCGTACTGAAACTGAATGTCTGGTTCGCGTTTGATGGCGTACTTCTTGTAATCGTCTTCTTTCTTGTTGTTATGTTCATTCTCGTCATCTGCTTCATTCTCCTCGTCTAGTTGCTCCTCCTCGTCTACTTCCCTTAAGAATACGCGTGATGAGATAGTGCTCTTCAATTCTTGAATGACTTCCTTTGTCTTGTCAGTGCGGCTGGTTGCGATCTGTTTAAGTTCCTTGCAGACTTCATCTCTGAACTCAATGGCAAAGAAGTCATGGGTCGGCGAAGGCATACGAATCGCAAGGCAGCCGCGCCTAGGTTCGTAATCGAAGCACCTGAACGTTTTTTTGATCTTGGAATAAAGTTTATGGTACTGTTCCGGACTGAGCTTGAACTCTGTGAACTCTGAGACTTCTTGTGTTAACGATAGAAGCTTGTGTTGCAAGAGCGGTTCCGGAAGCCTTAGATCGTCGTTGTCGTTGTTGACGACGCGCTTCCCGGGCCGCTCCGTTGTAGGGGGCGGAGATGGGGGCAGCTGGCTGGATTTATCGGGCGGAGTGACGCTGAGCGGCGATGGATTTGATGGTCTGATCTGACTGTGCTTTTTGATGTGCACAGATTTTGATTCAGCTGCATCTGACATGGTCGGCGTGGGATGACCCAGTCGCGAATGTTTGTTGATCGTGAATGTTGGAAATGAGATGTGGACATTGTGCAACGCGGGAAAAACTGAGTCAGCTTTGACCGGATGCCAAATGTTCCGCTCCGAATTTTTGTACAAGTGTTCAGCTAGTGTCGCGTGAGCAGGGATATTAAGGTTACATCCGAAATGGTAAAACCTCCAGGGGGCAGAATTAAACAGAACGCAACATGAAATATATGTGCCGATCTGGATTAACGGTCCAAATACTCGTAATGTTTGATAGGTAGAAAAGCTTGCGCATCGGCCAGGTTCAGCCAAAAACGAAGTGTTTGTTTCAGTGTTCGCTTTACCAAATCTGGAAGCCTTCTGTCGCACTGGATGTGCTTAAAATGGATTGAAGGTCGGGTCATTCAGAATCAGCAGCAGCAGTGAGATGATTGATTGTTCTTCTGTATGGGGTATTCCATCCCACAGGTTTTACTTTAAATCACCTAGCTCGATTACTAAGGGCTGTTGTTCCTGAGGATCATTGAGACCATGCCCGGCTTGCGACACGTTTAGTATGGGCTCTTAACATTCTAGTCAGCAAGTCCATAGAAGGAGATCTAAAGAATAGCAATTGACAGCATATCGATATTAGAAACAAACAAAAGGCGGATCACACATGAGCCACTTACCGTACAGCTCTTAGGAGCGCCAATACTTAGATACGGAACTTTATTTTTTTATTTATTTATTTTTCCCCCTTCTGCCGGTATAGTTTACGTAATTGTCATCGGCCATAAATACGGTAGCAACAGCCATGACAGCGTCTTGCTTCCCCAACCCTTAAGCAAGAGGAATTTGAAAACTCTACACACTCTCACCATATGGATCTCTTGTCTGTTTAAATCTGCGTATAACCTGCTGGACCAGGTATACCTTCCTACTCAAGAAGATCGATGTGCTGAGTAGATCCAAATTTTGGTACGTGCTCGAGAGCTTACCCTGTTGCTAGGGGGTTCATCAAGACCCAATGCAACATCCTGCGACGCGGAGCGTGTACAAGTTCGGAAGAAAGCACAGAGCTTGGTGAAGATTAACCACTGTCAGCCAGTTTTGGCCTTGCTGGACATTAGCGACCTTGAATAGACCGATGCGCATCCTTGTTCTTGCACTCTCATACGAGCTAAAGTGAGCTGCATCAATTGGTTACCGCTGGATCATGAAGCGGCTGGAACAAGCCGTCCATGCACTTAGGTCACTCTTGGTACTTTGTAGCGTCAACACTCGAAGACGGAGTATCGACGCTCTACCATCGAGTCCCTCTGGGTAGTACTGAGAGTCACTTCGAGTTGTTCAAGCTCCCGAAAGCGCTACAATGCTTGGCATCTTGGATCAAGGATACATACTGGCCTGCTTTTCGAGCGGATATCCTGAAGCTGCCAGCTACCGAACAGGAAGGACAACAGCAATAATTAGATACTGTGTGATTAGCAGTTGTCATAATGAAAACTTTAGTTGGAAAGGCGCCATCATCATTGCTGATCCTCGCTTTCGTTTCGATGAGAGAACCACACGAAAATAAAAGCGGGCCAATGAGCTGATAAGACTATCGATAGACAAAGTTCGGCAGATAAGCCGATAAGCCCGACGCTATCAACCCCAGCAAAAGGAATCAGATCCAGACGAAGTGCAGCCACTCAGACAATGAACGATTACACAAGACCATCTCAGTTCACTGTAAAAGCCGACAAACGAGCCAAATTCATACAACTGATATATGATGATCATTATGCTACGATAAGCACTGCCACTACTATCGCTGCTACTCGCATCCCTTTCCTGTTGTTGCCAGTTGGGTAGTGTTTTGATGGACATATTTGGTCTTTACAGCTGTGAAAAGCGACATACAGTCAGCAATGCAAACATCGACAATAATTTGTGGATCCATGCAGAACATTTTATTGGCGATCCTTGCTTTGCTGTGCTACATGCACGCCGATTACATAGAGAACGTCTGCCACTCTTCCCCATCGTGGGCTTCTTCGTTGCGGTCGTTCTTGTAGTCGGTTTGGACCTTGGCGTTAAATATTCGGACTGCCTGGTCGCATCGACGGTGATATATCAAACACTCAGCCTAATGCTACAAGTCACGCTGCCGGTCTGGGAAACCCACAATGTTAGCATTACAAATCATAGCCAGTACTCCAGGGACGTTAATTCGCATGTTATTTCATCCGCTTCTTCTACTCTAGTCATATCGTCATCAATCATCCAAGTCCGAACCCACTTAAAATAAACAATACGCTAAGCAGATCTTCCATTATCCTCTAAATTTACAGCAGGCATCTCTGTCGAACCGATAATATCGGCCTGAAATGCAGGCCAGTAAACTTCTTCAGCCCAGTATTTAAGATGCTGCAGGGAAAGTAAGAGCTTCAAAATCCCCTCTTGAGAGTTAGTATCGCCAATCGGAGCTTGGTGAAACAAGACAGCCCGTCCGCCACGCTCAACTGTCGCCACAAACGACCACACATGACCCTGCACAATAATTCCCGGGAGGAACTGGATCTGTGTCAGAGTTCGAGGTGGAAGTCGTCCGTCGTCTGATGTGTACCGCAGACTGCGTAGCTGGGCCGAGTGCCACGTGGCCATTTGGGTGACGGCCTTCCCATACTCTTCACCGTGTTTCTTGGTTTCGATGGATATCACAATCGGATCCTTATTCAGATTTCCACCGTCAACATGATTGATTGTTCCTAGGGGTCTGTTTTTGCATATCTCCTTAATAGAGAGTTGTGCGGGTGATTCTTCGGCTGGGCGAATGTGGATGCAGAAGTCCACAAGGTTAGATGATGCCCTTGGTTTAAAGTCAGTGACGATATGAGTAGACGGACTGCAAAAGTTAGGGTCGTAAGCTCGGCCGAGTAGAGCTTGTGCTTACCAGTACCGATAGTCTGTGAATCTCGACGCCCTTTTTTCTTTTCGAAAGACCCACGTAAGTAATGGCCCATGAACATCCATATTCCATGACGCTTCTGCCTCGTTCTCGCTCAGGCATAAAGCAGCACGCTGAACCATGTCCTCAACAAAACCCTGATCGGGGTATTGATATTGAATTGCCGCAGACAGTACTGAGGCATTATTTTTATCGTAGTATGCATATTCGTCTAAAGTGGCGATCTTTCTCCAGGTCAGAATACGTTGATATAGAATTTCGATGAGTTTTACCTTGTCTTTTAAGTCAATGGGGATAATTCTATTGCCTCTCTGAATAAGATGGAGATCGCGTTTGAGATTCTTTAGTGACCCAGGCTGCCATTCCGGGAACTGGGCGAAACTGTAGATGTCATAGCCAGTCTCTTCCTCAAGCGCAGCATTACGCTGTTTTTTGGAAGGCGACGAAGCTTTAGATCGGGAAGAGCGTCGTGACCGGGATGAAGACGCCTCAGAAGTAGAATATCCGTCCTGATCAAAGTCTCGGAATATTTTGCCATACTGTCGTGGAGCTCGTTTGTCGTATTGCCTTGGAGCTTTCGGCGTTGTATCATCTTCGACAGGGTGGGGATTGATAAGACTGCCATCACTACTCGACTGTTCGTATCCATCGTTACCGCCTGTTTCTCGGTGACCTCGCTTGGCTGGCAGCGGCATGTCGTTTGGAGGCGGCGTCAGGAGCCGTCCGTTCGATTCGTGATCTATCTTGATTCGTTTGGCCCTTGATTCAGTATCACTGTCACGTTCCGCGGGTGAAGGAGGTCGGATGGTGTCGAGCCACAATAGAATATTACAGCTGCTCATATCTTTGGGATGTTGCGGCGAAACGGGACATTTAGTCACGTTGTGGATGTCAAGTTGGCAGCACTTTGATGATTGTTATGGCAGTGGGGTGTTGATATGGTAACCAAGTAGTGCTGGACCTTGATGCCTCAGGCGTCAACCGACCTGAATCGGTGCAACGGATTCAGGTCACCCATACGTTTTTGTCGATAAAATGGATTTTAAGTAGACGCATCAATTTACTACATCAAGGTAAGCTTAAGACTAGCCTTCGAAAGCCATTTTTGCGGTATTGCGACTCGTTTGAAGTTTGGATCAATTGATTGATTGAACTTGACAGAGACCAAGATCTAGCAGACGATATTAGTCATCAGACCCGCACAGCCGGCTGTGCGGGTATGGGTCCCCGATTCAGCAATAGCCATTAGTCATCTACTCAGCTCTAATAATTTTTAAGACAGGTGACTAGACATGGGCGTAGGGAGCTGGCTAAAACTACTTTCCATACACTATACCAAGTCTCAAGGTTATTTAGATATTATAAAAACTCTTTTTTATCTCCATTCCTGCTCCCATATGAATCCCTCGTCTGTGTAGTCTGTGTAAAACCTACTATACCATTTGATGTGCTGGATAGATCCAAAATTTGTACGTGCTCGTGAGCTTACCGCATTGCTAAGGGGTTTATCAAGACCCGATGCAACATCACGCGACGTCGGGCGTGTACAATTCAGAAGAAAACAAAGCACCTGGTTAAGACTAACCACTTTAAGCCAGATTTTGACCTCGATGGACGTCGGTAACTTCGGAGAAGGCCGATTCGGATTTTTGGTCTCGCACTCTCACAGAAGCCAAAGTGAACTGTGAGCATCACTTCATTACTATATCACTGGATCGAGAAGCGGCTGAACAGGCCGTCCATGCGCTTAAATGCATCTGTATGGTAACCGACGTCCTGACTGTCCCCTCTTCCCCTTCCCCTCCCCCTTCCCGTGTGGATCAAAAGAAGCACCGCATCAATGGAGCTTGATGTCAGTTTCTTTACTATAACGGACTGGTACGCAATAGGGTTGACGGCATTTCTCGTATTGCTAGCCCTGCGGCGTGCCATACGAATCATCCTCCGTTACATATGTCCACCGGCCCTCCGTCGCTTGGGAAGAAGAATCTCCGAATGGGCGGTGAGGTGTCTGGCGTATAGAGGCCCATTCCGCCGCGGAAGTAGCGTGGACATCATCACTTGGGCCCATGTTCTCATATTCCTCTCTTATCTGACATCCAACCTGAGCTGTATTATCATCGGTGCTGGGGACGTGGCAGAAGCCTGCTCCAGAGCGGGCAAGCTTGCATTCGTTAACCTCATAATCTTGTATATTGGTCCCTGCCTTGACTTCATCGCTTCCGTCCTGCGATTTCCGCTTCGTGTTCAGAGGCGAATACACGCCGGTGCAGGGTACGTAATTGCCATTCTGTCCACTATCCACGCTGTAGGAGCGTTCTCCAGACACGGATGGTCTGCCATAGATCAGGGGCACAATCTTTATGCTACTTTAGTAACGAGCTCGTGATCCGTGATAAGTTGTTTAGATCTGACATCAAACAGGCTCTCGCCGGAATCTACTTCATCCTCATACCTATCAGAACTTTCCCGTCATGGATTCCTTATGAAATGCTACTGTCCATTCACCATCTTGTAGCAGGATGGTTGGGCTTCGCCATGTGGCGCCACATTCCGACCGACTCGCAGTTTTCTCTCATCTTCCTCTATGTGGTTGCCGGTATCTTCCTAGGCTCTCTGACCTGGCAGGTCGGGGAGACCGTGTATAGGAATGGTTGGTGGTTCCAGTCGGTGTCTCTCAGTCAGAATGGTAGCTACGAGTACATCCAGGTCAGAATGACGCTGAGAAAGCCAGTCAAGGTCGAGCCAGGGCAATATATTAACTTATGGATCCCGTTGGGCCCGCTGTCCGGGCTACAGAGTCACCCGTTTACAGTTGCCAATTGGTCGATCCGTGCCCAAACAGAACTGAAGGTGTTTGTCGAGGTCAACCGTGGCCTCACCAGCAAGTTACGGGATGCAGTGAAGCGCGGCCTCAAGTCCAATATCGGTCTTTACATGGGCCCCTACGGAGATACAATCGCCATGAAAGGATATGAAACGATTCTGTTAGTGGCCACTGGCCTAGGTGTGGTGGCTGTTGCGCCGTATCTACAAGGGCTAGTCCACGCGACTCGTGCGCGTGAAATTCGCAGCGCGCCTGTACATCTGATCTGGCATATTCCGTCATGGAGTAGGTCTCTCCTTCCTTCATTCTATTCTTCGATTGACAGGAGTTATAGAACAAGCACATGCGGTTTTTGACATTATCGACTTTGCCCTTGCCCTTGACGAAGGCGAAGACACGGAGGAGATAAGCGAAGAATATCCACATACATCGGGTATAAAGATCTCTATGTGCTATGGGGAGGAAATATCATCACTGCCAGCTCAAGTCAAGCTATTCATTCAGGAAATGGAAAAGAAGGAGAAACAGAAGCAACGTAGAGCTAGGGTCAAAGTTTACAACCCTCACTTGCCTCTCGAGGCATTATTGATTAGCGACGCAGTGACGAGCCCGGTGCAAGGTGACTCTGAGAAGCCAACCATGATCGCAGGTCAGTCGTTCTTTCTAATTTACAGGCAAGACTGACAACACATACAGCATCGGTTTCCAAAGATATGAGGCACAAACTCGTCAATTTTGCAGGAGAGCATTCAAGCGCCGTCGACCTAGTGTTTACGGATTATCAACCCTGATACAGTGGTTGTGTAGTCGTCCCCTACTTGCACATGGCAGTTCAAACAACAATGCTAGGCATAGTTACCTTATTCGGGAGTTGTCCCCTGCTATACGCTATTGTTATGGAACTTCTCTGAGATGTCAGGAAGGAGGCTTGATACTTATGTAGATACATCTGTAGTAGTGTAATAGAGAAACCTATCCAAATTACTTACATCAATATCCACTTAAACTTGGGCCAAATGGTTAGGCACATTCTCACAAGTTGTGCTGCCTGGAGCTTGTCTATATCAACTGCTTCCATCAAACCACTTCCGTGCACCTAACTATCCACCTGTTTGTGTATTGGACAAATTGCGTTAGTTCTCCGATCTGGCGAGATTCACAGGCTGTGTCCCAAAACGGGTGCTTCACTCAGGGTTAATGTATTCACGACCATATGCGCAGTATGGGGGATGATTCTCTTCTTACCTCTTTGATTGTCCCAAACCTGCTGTGCCGTGCTCTACTCTTATCATGCAACAGGCATACTTCGTCATCTGGAGCGTTATGCAGAGTCTCCAAACACTTGTAGAAGTCGACAGCCTCTGGGTATGCCGTCCACTTTGTGTAGTCAAGTTGGTTTTCTTGCATTTCCTTCGTCGGATAGCCATTCATGAGTTCTACTGTGATTCGCCAAAACCCGGCAAGCAAGTTATCGGCCGTCCCATGGGAACAGAAATGCTGGCCCCCTTTTGTAGAAAGGTCAGCTAGAATGCCAGACTGGTATGTAAAGGAGGCAATTGTACAAATCTTGACCTGGCCAGATGTATCCAGCAACACGTTGGAGCAACTCAACTCTGGGTGGCCTAGGTTGTGTTCCTCAAGGTACAAAATGCCGTCCAAAATCTTCCATGTAAGTAAAAACAGAAATGAATTGAAGTGCCATGGACGCACGAACCTGCTTCAGAATATAGGCCAACTCAGGACCATGGACGTTACGAGATGCTGCAATCTCTGCAAGAGACACTGGCATGAATTCATACACTACGGTGAACTCACCCGGCGTAGGCATCGTATAGACCCCGATTCCCTTGACGAACCTCCTGTTATCGATCATAAGGACTACAGATACCTGCTTTTCACTTTCAGATCCAGATATGGTCCAAAACAAGACACATCTTTGATTCTTGTCAAGTTGTAGTGGTATCTCCTCAAAGGCCGCCGGTTTTGCCCTCGCTAATTGAACGTCCATATTTTGACCCAGTGCGATCTTGTAGTATGGATCAAAGTGCCGCTCTAGGAGACCGCCCTTCGAGTCGTGTGGAACGGCGCTTTGTGTGTCATGCTTCGGTGATGCGGCTGTTTCGTTCATCTGTACGTGTTTTCTAGGATTCAGGCTAGCCGTCGGACTCTCAACTATCACTGGGAGGCCTGCAAAAGCAACTTTCTTGAGGGGCTTCGAGACTAGCTGAGCCTTGGGCTGAACATTAGGAATACTTTTGAGAAGTGTTTCGGCTTTCTTGTCCGAGGTACGTTTATTGACCGAAGCACCTATATGTGAAGGAATCGCCTTAAGGGATTGTTTCTCAAAGTCTGCAACATCATCGCTGCCACCAAGGAAATCTCCAAGCCGGGTGGCCCTTTTGTTCGGTCGCTTTTCATTCTCCATAGCACTTACAACCACGTCAAAGCTCAATGGACTGTGCATTGCGACAGCAGCGTATGATATATATGGCCGAGCCGAATATTGTCTACTGGTTGCAGGTGCAATCCAAAATGGGTCTGTTCAGCGGTCTTGAAACCACCCAAGAGCCGATTCCAACCATACCTCTCATCTCTGTCCCTTACAGCACTGGTGGTGACCATCTTGTCTTTTGCGCCACGCCTTATTTGTATGTTTCCATCACCTTTACCATTGGCACCATGATATTTCCCATCAACAATGGATTCCCGCAGAGACAGGCTGAGAAAGGAGAAACAGCAATACTTCTTAGGTATAGCAAGCATCAGGTTTGTAGCCCTAGATTTTGAATGGTGCCGGCAACGAAATCCGCTCAGTGGATGCCCCGATCAGAAGAATGTGACCAGTTTGGAGACCATGTTCAGGCGCGGATGTGACTGGTCCCCGGAGCAGGTCAGTCATCAGATCCCAGCCTTGATCGATCCGACGCTGCTCAGGGAAAGTCTCCAGAGAGCCGAGAAAAACCTTCAGGATATCAACAGAGAAGATGGTGTATTTACGGAACTAGATCTTGCGGATGGCAAAGTCATTTGCCTCAAGGGCGAACAACGGGTTCTGGCCTCTGATGCCACAGTCGCGAACCGAAAGAAACGTTGGATCATTCGCTTGTACTCAACAGGTATGTGAGGCCTCTCAAATGATCGCTTGGCAACATGAATGTATTGAGATGAAGAAATAGACTTAAGTGAGGATGCAAGAAACGATCTAGCCAACGAGAGGGTGAGCGAGAGACAAATCACAGATGCCGAATACACGTACAACACGACTTTGTTGTGGCTGAAAGACGGTGCTTCTGGTGAACGATCCAGAAACAACCCATGGTTCGCTGAGCTTATGCGCCATTCCAAGGGCAAAGCGGAAAGTTTGAAAGGGCTATGGTCGGGTCCATCTTCACAAGGGGATTTGCTGATGCAACTCCACAAGATCCCTGCCCTTTTCTGGGGAGTCAGGCTTGGGAACGTAAGAAAGGTTATAGCCATGCCGAGGCAACAGGTACGCGCTCCAACGGCCATAGTGGATGCTTTCTAAATATTGATGTGTTCAGACACGGAATCAGATCAAGAGGATCATTGACTTCTGGGATTATATTTGTGGTCATGATGTAAATATGAAACTTAAGTTAGATATGAACACTGTCAAGGTGGTCAGTGGCAGAGGGTCAGGTGCTTACTTCGGCCCCAGCCTTGCTAATAGTGGCGAGATCTTGCGTAACTTCGACACCGCAGAACGCACCACCATCTTGTCTCGGCTCGAATCAGCTACAACAGATCGCGTCGCTCCAACGTTAGATATCTTCTTTCGGAATACTCTTTACCTACAGAGCGTTGTCGATTGTCTGCGACACCTAGTTCCACGTCATCGTAATGGGCGTGACCTATGGGATGAGTTGAACAATGGTTTTGAAGAGAGACACGATGGCTATTGCTTATTACAGGTATCTGGCACTTCTTTTAAACTGGTTCCTGTGGGTGAGATCGACCAATTCGAGGTTGCACGCCGACAGCTGTGGCTCTTCGCGTTACGGGAGTTTCCATCCCTACCTCGTGATGAGTCACAAAAACGAGCGGGTCCCAGGACCTGCGTGGACGAGGCGAAGCTCTTTGAGCTCGCAGTGCTTGCTCATAGGCTCGGATGCCGATCAGATCAGATCGAGCATATACGGACCAATGCGTGCTGGAAGCCATCTCCTGAACAGCCTGTGTGCATACAGAATCCGGACATTGATTCGAAGCCTTACGAGCACGGCAAACCCCATCCCGAGGACTTGAAGAGGCACAAAAGCTCGCTCTTTCTTTCAAACTTCCACAAGCCGTTCGACCGGGAAAGTTTTGAATCATCCTTCTTCTTCATCCAGCGATCGCTCTACTTTGACATCTACCCAGACAAACCACGGGGCATCGACGAGTTGCTACGAAGAGCAGCCGAGGTGGGTGAGTGTGAATTGATTGCCGGCGAATACCAGCCTAAGATTCAGGGAGCCAGCGAGCAATTGATAGGCCAGGGGGACCAACTACGCGAGTCCATATCCGAACTACAGAAGAGATACGACCAGTTACTCTCACAGGAGTTGCAGTGTCAGAGAAGAATTGATGACAAAAAGCAAGAAGAGAATAAGCTCGATGAAAGCATCATAGCCATCAAAGCACAAGAACAGAGCCTGGCAAATCAGACAACGCAAGTCCAAAGTGAACTAAATCAGAAAGAAGGGCTCAAAAAGGATCTGGACACGGAGTACCAGGCCCTCTGTCGGAAAGTCATAGACGAGCAACAGAAGCTCTCTGACATCAACTCCAAGAAAAGGAAGGCCACTGAAGATCTGGATCGCCTTAACGACCAAAAGGAGAATGTTGAGAGTATTATCAAGGAGTTGGAATCTCGCAAGAATGCTCTCGAATCAGAAGCACTGGGGTTGAGAAGTCAAGAGGTTAGAATGTAGTTTCCGTGGCAAGAAGACAGAAAAGAACGCTAACCAACCGCATTAGGAGGTGGACGCCCTTTTTCCGCTCGAGGAGGACACTCCATCACCCATATCCGAAATCCCAGACTTGCAAAGCATGACGTTCCTGGTGGAAATGAGGAGAACTATAAAGGTTGTCAAGACGGAGACAGAATTGACAGAATGGCTAGATATAATGGTGCTCCAAGGCTACCGTCTGGTCGATCAGTACATGAAGACCATGGCGCATTACTCATGCTTCGAGGCTTTGAAAGAGGAGAGAGAGGAAAAGGACAGGCTCGTAATTCTCCTCAAACAATTCCATAGCGAGCATGCTTTCCTACGAGAACCTCTACTTAAGAATGCAAAGAAAAGGGCAAGAGTAGAGGATGCTAGTGAGATACAGGAAGTGAAGAGGAGAATGGTAGATTAATCGTTGTATAATCGAACTCTATAAGCGGAATAGACACGGAATATATGTGCTTGAACATTCGGTGTGATAGTCAGCGTGCATTAGCACATTAGGTTGACTGGACCTCGTCAACTGGTTCAGAAGATGCGCCTGCACACATGAACCGGCATGTATGTTGAGCTGGTCGGGATGCACTAGTACAGGTGTTGCACTGGCCAACCTGCGCCGCCACGCAGTGTGTGCTGGCACTTATACGCAGGTTCAATTGCGCCAGTATGCTTGTGCTGGCTCATCCCTTGTACTGGCGTACCTGAAACAGCACATATGAGCTAGGTTGCATCGACTAGTAGTCCTACTCTGGCCAGTATGTTCCGCTACAAATGCACTGGCACAAGTGTACGAGCGTATGTGTACCAGCAGACGCTGCGTGCCGGCACAGATGAGCCAGAGTAGCCTTTGTGCTAGCGATTCTATACCAGGACTTTACTTGGCCTGGCACATCTCAGCTGGCCCACAATCTGACCCAGTATACGTCCAATGGTTTACTTTGTATTCTAGCCCTTGCAACCTGCCATGTTCCTTGCGCTGGGTTGTGCGTGCTGGTATCATTTCTGGGAGTGACATCGAGTTTATTTTTTTCATGGCGATCACATCTTACAGATTTCAAGTAGGTGGGGCCATGCCCATAAAGCTGGGCCTGGCGTTATCACCAAGCACTCCTTCCCACTCTTTTCGTAAGGCTGGTCAGCATTCAATGGGAGTCGTCTGACATTTAACCTCATGTCAATTCTTTTATACAATCTACGCTATCATCCATCCGAGAATGTGCAAAAGAATTGCTGCCATTTCATTTTTGATACAGTGCAGTCGAAAACCTGCAGCTTATCTCACAACACACCTGAAATTAAAGAAAGTAGTTCTACTCCGTCACTTTGATGACAAAGCTGAGCGTGCCTACGCTTAATGGTGTGTATCGTGGCTATCAGGGCTCACGCGCCATGAAAAAGGAAAGTCATTCTGGGTTTAGTGTTCTGATGACGATACTTTCGAGATATGCTTACCCAGCGGTCAACAAATTCCTATGGCCAAGAACCAGACGGTGTATCCGAAGCAACGAATCACCCTCAAGCGGTGATGACAAGAAGAGTAGGAAGTGGTTATTTGTAGAGTGTGTTAACGGACCTTATGATGAATTCACTTCTGTCTACAACATCCCAAGGCAGAAACATTTTGTATCAGAGGACGTCTTCCATGGTGTCTCGTAGCTGCCAGCACAAAAAGCTGTTCAAGCTGTCCGAAATTCTAAACTGCGTACAGGATTTTACAGACGAGCCAGTCCATCTTCGCCATAAGTAGTGGCCATTATCCAGCTCGCCAACGCTTGTTCATTAGTTAGTGCACCAAATCCAACATTATACATGACTTTTTCTTAGTTCACTCTCCTCTTTTGTCGCTTCAGTCAACGTCAGGTTTAGGTCTCGCTGATCTGCCTTCCAAATATTTGGTTCATTTTATCAGGCAAGAATGTCTATCAATGACCCAGGCCGCTAACTAGCCCTAGCTTGAGCTTTTTTACTCTGTTGCGCCAAAACTTTGGACGTGCACAATGACCTCAGAGTCGATAGTTGCCGGGTAAATATGGACAGAGCAAATGCACCAAACGCTTAAGCAACGCCTTCGGACAAGCAGACTGCCTAAAGCTCACTCAAGGCTGAGGAGCTTATACAACTAGTCAACCAGTCAAAAGGTATAGATTTTCTGCCTCTAACCGTTCTTATGTAGGATTCGACCTACTGGATGACAATTGGACTCGGGAGTTGAAATGAAGGTGGAATATCGATATTTCATGCTTGACTCCGTGAGAATATCCATTGATTGAAGTTCCTGTTTCGGTCAACTGAGTCTGGAAAAGTCCGTTTCTGGATCTTGGAGCTCACGTCGAGGCGCGTTAGATTGGACGTAAAGATGAATGAGGCTTACGAGCGAAGACTCTGGGGGAAATATCTCATTCTGGCCTTCCAGAAAGTCTGTTATCAGCCACTATCCCTCAACCGAGCTGTTAGACTTGGTTTCTAAACCCCCGAACTTGTCATACCTTGCTTCTCGTACGTGCCAACCATGATACATGATAGATTCTACCTCATCTGACTTGGAAAGTTCTTCGCAACGCGGTTTGGCTAATTCGAAAATAAGAAAGAGAAACACAAAAAAGAAACCACTGTTGTCGCCGCAAATGTCGATCAATAATGTTTGGAGATGCTTCTCGAACCCTCACCCTTAACACGCCTTGGCAATCCCGCCACTGGATCAGTCAGCAAAAGCTTCTTCAAACGGAAATCATGGTAGCGAGTTACTTACTGAAGGACGCCTTCAATAGGTGGCAGAAGGTCAGCGAAAGGTGAACGAGATCATCATAGAGTGTAAGCGGGTGAATATGAGATACAGGGACCGTGGCTGGGATCTCGTGAGTAGCCATAGTGATCCTCGGACGCCGAATTTATTGGTTGTGGTTAATTGTATAGCTCAAACATTTGGTTTTGATGATCAAGATCACCTTATGAATGGGCTTCAACAGACAATGATTAATCTCGGTGAAATCGGGCCTCGACACGGAGCCAAACGCGCCTGGCGCCGTCAAAAGAGTACATGAAATCTTTTCACTGCATTTATTCATAAAGAATGTAGATGGTGAAGACCTGAAGCAGGGCAAGCTCAGAAACTGCTTGTTTGTTGCAGGCTTGACCGCTCTCGCGAACCTCGAATATGGGCTCACTCAGACATATGCGGCGCACGACGCAAGCATATCTCATGCCATTCCATGTTGCAATCTGTCTATGGCTTCGTCTTTTACCGAGATGGAGCGTGGACGGATACAATTATCGATGATATGCTCTCCTTTCAATCACTCTGTTGGGATTCTCCGAGTTTGCAGCGAGCATTTCTGCAACAGACTGATCGAGTGGACGCGGAAAGTGAGTACAAGAGGGAGCATCAGACTGGCTCCAAGGTCCTTGTTTTGCTCGGTGCGGAGACCAGAACAAGACCTGGGTTCCTCTCATCGAGAAAACTTATGTCAAGGCTCATGGCGATTATGCGGCGTTAGCATGTGGCAGGGTAGGCGAGGGATTGGAGAATTTTTCTGGTGGGGTGATCACTCAGCTATTCACTTCAAACATTCTTGATCATGATGTCCTCTGGGTTGGGGAATTATGAAAGATCAACCAGGAGTTTCTGTTTGGCGCCTCGACCGGGATACTGGATGGCAGCTGCGGCGAACGTGACGGCATCTCAAAGGACCATGCATCTGGGAGAGTGCGTGGAGTGTTGGCTCAGAAGAATGGACAACAGAAGTCCAGCAGGAACTCGGGTATCGCTTTGTTGGCGATTCTGTGTCTTGAATCTCTTTTGAAGACTTTCTGCGGAAATACTCGCAACTGGATCGCACAAGGCCCGAATTTCATCCCCCCCTAGAATGCACAGTATGATCTATAATATACCCGAATGGCGATCCAACGAATGAAGACACACTAGACTAAACAACGGCTCTCAAATAAAGGCTCTGCTTTGCGCAGTAGAAGAAGAATGATACAGAAAGCGTGGAAATTGCCAATCTGGCGTCAGGACTAGGAACCAGGAAACGGGGGGAGACCAGTCTGGCCGAAACCCCTGGCGCTTCCCCCTTCACGGCGGCGTCTATATGTGTCTTTCACCTTAAGGTGCGTGTGACACTGGATGCTGTTAGTCGAAGCACATTCCAAATGATTGGTCTGACTTACCTTGTACGCGTGACTGAACCAGGTAATAGTTCCCTTCTTCTTGCTGCTGACAAGAGCAATCCATTGCTCACAGCTACCACAAAGGCCCTCCCAAGCATCCAGGCTTCCATCGATGCGTCGCTTCTGTTGGGGTTCCTGGAACGAGCTTCCGGTGGCAGCGCTAATGCCGTGAGAGAAAGACTTGTCGTACCAGAAGGCAGAGTTCTTCAGCACGAGCCATCGCCCAGGCTTGCAGATTCCACACCAGCCCTCTCGCTTGTTGCCGTGACCTCGAACCCATCTAGGGGTGTAAAGGTCGCCCTCAAATCGCAACCCCTGCTCGCGGGGGATCATATCGGGATCCTCGGGGTTCATGTCCTCAGGAGGTGGAGGGATCTGCTCTTCGCGGAGAGCCGCGTATAGCTCAGGAGGGTCAGAAATGTCAGTGTAGTGTCCGTTGAGACAAGCGACATCTTCGTTACTCTGAAGCATTCTGAAAAGGCCGTGAGACAGAAGCGGCTGATGGGGGGCGAAGTGGTTGACACCGGTTTGCCAGAGCTGCTGCTGGGCCATCTGAGATGGAAGCTGAGCCGGAAGTAGCATGCTGTTTCTCTGGTAGACGGGAGTACTGGGGACGACGAAAGGTGCTTGCTGCATAGCCTGGAGGTTCCCATAGTTGAGAGGTAGAGGAGTGGCACCGATGGCAGGAGAAGAGTGTCCGGAGTACATGTGCTGGTGGCTGTTGTAGACATCTGGGCCAGCATGGTAAACGTACTTGGCAGGCTTGTGGCTTGCCGGGGTTTTGGCAGTGACTTGAGAGCACTGTTCGAGTCTTGAGTCCTCTGACCAGTAAGGAGCATATCGACGATTGTGATTTTGAGAAGAAGGAGAGGCGCAGCTGTCACGACGCTGACTTATCGAAAGGTCTGATCTCGGTAGAAGCGTCATTAGCTCCGAGGCAACACTCGAACTCTCAACGGAAAACATCATGGCAGTACCTTTATCTGAGGCCGAGCAGTCGGAGCTGAAGTAGCATGCCCCAGAGACCACTGGAGAGGAGCCATCGCCATAAGGACTAGAGGTGGGATTGAAAAAGGAAGAGCCAGGCGTGCAATACAGCTTTGAACCATCGTCTATAACCATCTGACCTTCATAGATGAGCGTACCTTGCTTGAAGTCAAGCATAGGAATGGCTTCATTAGTAGCCATATGAAAGCCCTCGCCCTGAAGATTGGATTGCACCTTAACTGGATTTTCCATCCATGACGCTGATTGAAATTAGCTTAGTTATAGCATTTGGATTGTATTTACCTACAGTCGTTCGTCGTCGTAGGAGGGTAAAGGTCTTTGTCCATAGATCCGGGACGTGATATCGCCTTACTATGAATTTGCTGAAATGAGACAGAAGGCGGGTCCCGATGCGGTACCGTTGAGTCATTCTGTGCATCGCAGTTGTGCATAGCCCAAGGCATACGCTGGGTCGTTGGTGTTGACCACATCTCGTCGGAGCCCAGAACGGATTCGTTCTCAGTAAAGTCGCTTGAGTTCACACTGACCATAGGCGTAGGTGCAGATGTATGCATAAGACAGTTGTGTAATGATATCGCAGATAAAAGGGAGAAGTTAAGCTTCAACTTTGGTTTTACTTCGTGGCGAAGTGTAACTATTGCGTGGATAGGGCCAAAGACGAAGTTCAAGAAAGTATGAAACATGAAAGGAGGGCTTGATAAAAGTAGAAAAATCGGAGGTCTTCATACGAACTAATTGTCAATCTCTTATATAGAATTTATCAAGCAGGGGCAGGGCGATGTCAGCATGGATCCGCGATTCGATAGAAGACAGCCAAGGCACACTGGCGACCTTAGCTCACATGGAGGGGCACTGCCTGAGCTTCCTCAATGTAAAGATGGGTCAGTATCACTTCTTCCGCATATCAGACTGGTCGAAATCGCCAGGGATGATCTCCTGGATTTGAGGACAATATGAGTATCAACAAGGCAGCTTGCGCCGTAGCTAGCTGCATGCATACGTCAGAGTTGTCATCTCTCCTTTACTGATTACAGTACAACAGTAACTCCAACAAATGGGAGAGTATCCTTGATCAGTTGAATCAAGTCCTTGGACTCTATAAGACTAATGATGTCGATTCGAGGCATTCTCCTCATCGGCAGATGATCTGAGATGCCATGATGTTTAGCCAACGACAGCCACCCCAGCATCGCCATGGCCAGGAATGTACCAATGCTCTCGATGTATCTACTATTGAGGTTGATCATGGACGCGGGTACTACCTGGCATCAGCGACCTAACGAGAGCCCCTCCTCCTCCGCTGTCCAATTTTGGATATGTTTCCTTACCAGGCAGGCGACAGGTACTGGTAGACCAGTACAGGAACGATGAGAGGTCGTGGCCTAGTTCTATCTTTGTCCCCTGCCTATTTGCCGCCATCCTCAGCTTCATGTTCAAAGAGTGCGAACAACTATAGCAGTAGATCACTCTCGACCATCCAAACACAGCAGGATGTATTGGTGTCCTTTGGCGGCTGACGGTGGGTGGCGCCATAGCTCAGCCAGAGTGACTTGTATCTCAGCTTTAATCTTGGTTTCATCATTCAAATACATGAGCTCCTCGATCTCGTGCTCAAGATGCCTGTTGATTGTTTGGAAGCATTTGGGTGATAGTAAGATGTCAATTAAGGCTCATACCCCTTAAAGACAAAAAGGTCCAGCCTCTGCTCATTGCAATATGCAACTGCCTTGAAGCATCTCAGCCATGGCGGCCAACGAGGGAGTCCCTATGTTCATGATGGCTCATGACATATGCAGGCAGATGGCACATCATGCTGGATGCCATAACTTTTCCTGGGCCTGCGCAACTTCATGATTTGCCAGGTAGATGGGACTCTATGGGCTAGTAAGACAGGACCCAATCAGATCTGTTGATGGAGTTTTGGGTGGCCAAGATAACAAGCAAGCCGCCGTCAGCAACATGGACTAGGCGCAATATCCTGATAAAGCACCTATAACGTAGCCCATGGTATTCGGCGCTGCTTATAGAGCGATAACTTCTTTGCAAATCAACAGATAATAGACGTTTCGGAGTTTGCCAGACTGGACTATCCCGATCTCCATAGCTTCCTCTTCAATATCCAGGGTGAGTCTTGGTTCCAGTACTTCTCCGAATATTGTCAACAAGTGCGCTGGTGCTTCTTTCGTCTCGGTCATTTTCGCCCAGTCAGTATTGCACGAGTCTCGATAACATTCGGCCGATGGACGGTATGAACCGTAGCAACTGCAAGTCGCTGACGGTGGTCGTTTGCCCTTTTAACCGATATCCAATCTAGAACTCGGGCACTTAAATCTCATCAGTTACACTGATATTCTCCAAGATGTGATTTGTTTGTTTCTCTATCGTGAGAACCACCTTCCCAGTTCCGTCCTTCAAGTTCAATCTTTCCAGGTGAGGTTGCAACCGCGGTCACAGGCTCTTGCCTTCTTCTTCTGAGATGTTTTGTCCTATCCTGCAAATATTTGCTGAGATTGGAGGGCGGAAGCGGCTTCTCCTCCGCCAACTCAACGGCCTTCAGCTCCAGAGGACTAACGAATGTCCCTCAAGTGGCGCTATAGGCCATTTCCTATCTATCGCAGAGCCTCCTCGGTCAAAGCTTTGGGTCGGCCATTGTCCACAAGCGTATTCTTCCTCTTTCCCTCATCTTTGTTGACCCCTGTCGCTCTCACCTTTCATCCCATTCTTGTTTGTTGCACTGGCGGTCACGTCCATCATAATTTGATCCGCAGGAGCCTCTGTCATCTGTTGAAGTTGTCATGTCTGAAGTTCTACTTTCCTGCAGGGCAAACGCACACCAACGCCTTCCTGTCGATACTACCAGCCAGGGCCTAGGCCTGTAGCACGTAGGAGCTGATGATGCTATCCTCACCACGGCGATATATTCGAGGCATATATCGACGAATAAAAGGGCGGCTAATGATTACCACGTGCCAGGAGCAGACGATAAGCATGAGAAAATGATAGTTGCGACAGCTCCGCTAAGAGTAAAGCAAAGAAACTTATCTATGCGGACGATTTAACGGAGACTAAAGCGGAGGTAGCGGCTATTCTGGCTGATCTACGAGGCTATTGAACTTGTAACAGACGTGAAAACGAGAAAGGAGAGACTGTCGAACGAATAATGGCCAAAAGAAGATCCAGGTAAAGGAAGCATCGAGGTCATGGCTATTGCTGTAAAGGTAACTAGGGTATTTCAGCAACTCATCTTTGTTTCGGGCGATTTGGCGAGCCTCAGTTGTGAGAGCGTCGTCCCTTGCTGTGTTGGCTTCACCGAACTTCTCCTAAAACAGGAAGGTAATATGCTCAAATGTTTAGACTCCAAACATCAATTCTCTAAAGCATTAGAGCTCGTGGCCCATCATGTATCTGCAAAACTTTGCTAACAGGAGTTTGGCTTGGAGTCCCAAATCCGGATTCTCGCGCTTGACCACTTCCCTCAAGTATGTGACATAGATTCTCGGTTCGCATTTTACAACTTCTCCAAGAGCATCTTATCTCGGGCCATACTCATCATGCCTGAAGACGTGTTCACCCAGGGAATCCACCACTGAGTTTGCTTCTGGGCGTTCCTCACAGCCAGATGAAGAGACGCGCGGGACGCCAGCAAGTGAGGGTCAAATGTCTCGAGAAGGCCTGGCAGAACATTGACTGGGGGTTACGCAACACATGGTGACGGCTCTACAGATGAAACTCCAGGACTGACCGATGGTGGTGTAGTAGCTAAGGTCTTTGTTTGTGATTTCAACACAGAGAATAATTGCGAGCCGTAACCTAATCTGAGGCCTCCGTTTATAGATGAGATTCTTTGAATGCGATGAAATGTCGCCTGAGAGTGATGAGAGCGCGTAGTGCAAAGGCTAGTATGAGGTGAGTGATGATGAAGAACAAAGGTTTTATAGGGTGACGGCTACGTCCAGTTGCACTTAGTGCGCCGTGTGCAAGCCACTCCCCTCGCTCAGTCAACTGCGAAATTCGATCCCTCACGGTGCTTCTGTTCCCATTATCGGATTATCAATGATCTTTCCATGTTTTTGCGCCTAGAAGCTCGTAGTTCATGCTTCGGCCTTCCGAGCGCTTTGTCCAGCTCCTTCTCGGGCTCCGGGGCCTCTGAGCATTCCGTACGGCAGCGTACGCGATTCAGCAACGGGCTTGGGACAGGCTATTGACACTGAACCGTTGAGGCTTCTCTAAAATCTGGTCTTGTAGTCCCAAGGATGGTGTTCTGGTAAAACTGTTTTCTGCCACAGCGTGTTCTCTTCGCGAGGCATCACATGCCTGTGATCCTGGGAGCCTATAACATGTGTCGGAGTAGGCTGTTCAGTGCTCCATTGTACAGCTACCGCACAAAGTAGTCACCTGGTCCTCGTTTCAAAGTAGCGGTAGATCTCCTGCCTATATCCTCGGTATTGCCCGAGGTACGCCGCTTCAAATGTGACCAGCAAGATCAATAAACAAAATATTCCACTTTACCAAAGCCTTCGCCGGGCAAGACAATCCACTCGACCTAATATCGAGCGGGCTGCCAGTGACACGGGATCAATTGGTCTTGTCGTCTGTTCCTCGAAAAGACGTCGTGAACCAATACCTCTCTAGCATGTCCTGTTCAATATGCCGTTGGGGCATCGAACCGCGTGTCTCGTCGTTACGGCGAGTATCTCCCAGGCTGCCACCTCATGTCGAAGCTGAGGGATCTTCTGCTTGCATCCTTCCATTCTCTCATTATAGTTTTTTATCGCCTAAACCATGCTGGTGCGATCGAGGGCTGTTTCGTCATTGTGCTGCTTGAAGAACGCCTTCCCGTCCTCAACTGAGATCCTGTGGAATTTGGAGCTCTTGATGGAGAGGGAGGCCTGAGATAGAAGCCCCCGGTTCATGGAGATGCAGGTAGTGAGTTCATCAATCTGGTGCTGTAGGCCAAGGCTTCATTTTCACTCTCCACGAGGGCGGAGCGGATCGGATCTGGAGGAGACGAGCGATTGTATGCGGGGGACTTGGCCAGTCAGGCCGAGGTGGAGACTAGGAAAACAGCCCTCTATGAACAAAAATCAGTGATGAGATGAGAGTTGATCATGTCAACGTACAAGAGCCGAGCCGAGAAGTTGCGTGGTGTTGCAGCGAGAGCAGCTTGGGCGGTTGAACACGAACCCGCTTGCACTCTGAAAATCGACAGTCTAGGCACGATAACAAACTAGAACAGGGAGAAGTGGCGAGGCGATTCGTTTCCCAACCGCCCTCTCGCTGGGCGCTCCAGACTCAAACGAAACTCAAGCGAGGCTAGAGAGTTTTAGGCGAAAGACGGAGTTCATCATGCGAATCCTCTTCGTCGCTGTTGACCTCGTGGCCACTTCTAGTATCGTGATTCGCGATGGCGGTACGGTGTCGCGGCTGTCGAGACGTGAAAGCCCTCTCCCTACCCTGGCACGGCGTGCGTCGTTGACTTTCAATCGCGAATTGTTCTGGTTGTCATAACACTCGCTTTTGAAGAGATGTTAACGGACTCGCCCGCGACACAAAAATCGAGCGCCATCCTAAAGGGCGTCAATCCTGGCCGGCAAATTGCGGCTGCCCTTGATAATTCGTTGCGACAAATGGCGACTCGGGCAGTGAAATGGGTTGAGGACGACAGCTGGGGCACATTCCGGTCGCCTTCCATACATGTGTATGGATGCACGTTCAACAGGCGGAATCGAGCGGCAAGTTGACATCGAATAACAACTCAATTGGCTGACTAGTTGTCGATATGGCCAGGGTAGCTGACGGATCGAGCTGACCGTATGTGTAAATCTGAACAAGGTTCATGTGTTGTGTTTTATCAGGCAGAAGCGATGTCGGGTCCTGGAATAGCCGGTAAGACGGCATGTCGACTGTCGGGATATGTGTCGGAGCTTGGCCAGATGGCAGACGATGGAACTGACGAGAAAGGCTGTAGGCGTGGTTAGATGGAGGAAAAGTTATAACTTTCTAGGCGTCGGTCAGTACAGCCGTGATGGAGGGGCAGGAGGTTAGGCCCTCATAAGTGAGCCCCCAGAACCCCCTAGAAAATAAGGGTAGTTGGAGACTCGGACGGGCCAGTTGTTGACAGCACATGGCGTAAAGAGCTTTGTCGAGGGCATCCGTGACGAGACTGGGCAGTATCGAGCAGACCAAGGGTTCGGATCGCCAAAGCAAAAGCGCCATATCGCTCCAACTGAATGAAGTCAACATATTGGCAGAGGTGGTGGACTAAGGGATCAGTAAGAAATTTCATCCCTCTAGGTCATGTAACCATGAGCTCGCAACCAACATCCAGTAATATGACCGAGAACTTATTGCTTCACAAATCGGGCGGTAAAGATCGGGGTGAAGATCGGTTCGAATGGATCGCGGACAGAGTGTTCATCGCCGGCAAGCATGGCCGCGGATGTGCGAGGAGGGGTTACGAATCATCACCCTAGGATGCCCTCTAGACGTAAACGACATCGCCGCAAGAATTCTGGCCACAAGGCTAGATTTGAGGGAGTCTCAGCACGACACAACAGCGGTTGACTTGAGGGCCACGAGCGCGGTCGAGAAACAGGCCTGCCTGCTGCAGGATAGTCAGTGACAAGCAGAAAAAAGCGGACAGCGCACCGGGTGCATCTTTCATAATATCATCTTGGTAGCGGGTAATTGCCGCGATCCTGCAGAGCGAGGGGACGCGTCTGAGCAGGTCGCGTTGATCGACTTGAGCAGGTTTGTGGATCGTGAAGATGAAGCTACCGTGTCGCCCCAAACAGCCGCATCTGGCCAGAAGAACACCAGATTGGAAGCACGCGTAGCGGTGGTAGGTTCGATGGGTCGGATTGTGTCGTGAAGCGCCCTTTGGTGGAGCTGGCTACCAGTACAACGGAAACGTAACTGGTGGATGGAAGAAACAAGGATCTGAGTTTCCGAACGGCATGGAAGACTACCAGCTTTACAAATTAGAACAATGGCCCCCCCATACACATGCAAGATTCAGAGCAAGGATATGACAACATGAGTTGGCCAATCGCAAATAGTTAAAGATGAAACGTATTATTCTCAGTTTACATGAATAATAAGAATCGATTTTATTCAATGTAGGGGTGTGTAATATAATAATTACTGAGGAAAACTCCTCATATATAACGTTACCAGTATCGTTAGTCAAGTGATCGATCGCAGTGGCAAAGTCGAGAAGGGTTGTACTGTTTCTTTTTGTTATCGCTATGACGCCGTGGACACGGGCAGGACACTACCAAGCAGCCCTTGGCGTATTTCGTAAGTAAGACCACTGAGTCTCGTTTTCTCGAAAGCGGAGAAAACAAGAATCCCTACATGGATGGATGTGAGGTGGTTCTTCAAGAGCCAGCTAGGCCTTCTCAGTCGCGGAATCGTCCCTGCTAGAGCGCCCAGGAGGCTGAAAAGAGGTTCAGCCTACAACTAGACCAATCAGTACAGACGTAAGTTTTCAGGGCTAGGATCTACACACCGCCCAACGCCAACTTGCTACCTGCTACCGGGGACCTACACATGTCTCACTTGCACGAGATGCCAATACACCTCGTAGAGGGGAAACGTGATCGCCGGCTTGCGTCGCGGCGAGGACGAAAAGTTCACATGTACCTAAATTCATCAGTAGAAGTACATATACGACTGCAAAATAAAATGTATTGCGGCAGGTGTGATTGAGGTGCTGCTCACTGTAGCTCAATTCTGACTTGGAAAGCTTGGCTATTGCCATTGTACTCGGGTGTGAACCTGGCAGACATCTCCAGCCCCCAGTAAAAGCTCGAGTAGTTCCAACCTCCACTCATCCCTCATCAGAAAGTTCTTCCAGGTTGGCCTCAAACCAGTCCATAACTGACTTTTACCAATCTTGCTGTGACTTGATGGCCCTCCTTGCCCGTGTAGGTCGTGTGGGCTCGAAATTTGGTCGACGTCGAGAGTCACGTATATTAACATGACAGTGAATGGCCGTGCCCTATGGCCTCGTTCAGATGAGCCTATCAGTAAGCATGGTGCACACTCACCTCCACAAGCCGTCAACATCCTGTCCAACCATTGACAGGTCGTAGGCCTGATCGTCCCCGATTTTCTGTGGACAATGGCCTCCTGTCGTGGTTCGGCCGGTCCATCATACTCTATTTCATCCGGCGTCAAAGTTGTGAATGGCGGTGTTAATCGCTGTCAATCGCCGGGGCAGACGGAGTGCGGGTCCTAAGGCAATACGGCTCTGTAGTGGAGAAGCTGAATGACATTGAAGATAGCGTTGGTCACTCGTCTATTTATTTTTAAGTGAAATCAGTGCGAACTACGAGCAAATGGATAGATGGAGCTGGGCTAAAAAAGTCTCGAAAGGCACATCTTGAGCATTGTTGTCCCTACGTGCTTCCCTTTTGAACATGAGCAAACCTAAGATGATCCATAGACCAATACGTTCTTGCAGGTTGATAATGTACTTATTGATCTGTATCAGACGGGTGGTTTATGAAGGTAGCGTTTTGGGCACTTGCCATGCATGACGCAGGCGTACACGGGACTTATGCTCAGCAATTTGTGCCGCTTCGAAGATCATTTTCCATCCCGATATGCCTGCAATTTCGTTGCGTCACAAATGCAGCTACAGCTTGATAAGTTCCCCCTGGCTCCAAGGCTAGCCCGCATTTCTATTCTCAGTTACGCGCCTCCAAATTGAGGCCGCAGGATAATGCGACAAGGAGGCCTCCTCTGTGTGGGATCTTTGCAAGGTCGGCCTTAGTAGATACGGCCGATGTTGCTGCCCCTCCTAGCCCCTGTCTTTGGCCCCACAGCTTTGACTTGGTGTCTCGTTTCGAGCGACTTACTTCAGAGTCAGGCTGTCTGCTCTCTCTGCTCCATCCACCAAAGAGCCACGTTGCTAGACGTCAATCATAGCAAGGGGTCCTCATCTGGTTGTCCAGGAGCGGTGAAGGAACAACAAACGGGGGACTGGCGAGGGGGATGAGGCTCTTCTTTGCGACCGGATTTGTACTATTTCTTTTTGGCCTCGTCATTACGCTCTGGATAAGAGCATAGCAATACCAACCAGCTCATTATGTATCACGCATATTTTTCGGTCATGTCTTCAATGTTATTCCTTCATACCTGATTAAAAGCACGACATGAGACTACGTAAAGTAGTCTAGTTCTCCTGCGTACTACTGCCTATATCATGCAAAATACGAATGCCGGTCGTCGTGGCACGGCGTCGGTCTGACGTTAGCTTTGCGCAGCCTCATCTTGTGAGACACGTGACGATCCTGAACTCTCGCCATGTGCTTTACGGGTGTGCAGATAAATGTATCACCAGGGCTATATCAGGCCTCAGAGTTTACCGACTCTATGACTTCAGCAGTACAGGGATCCAGGCCTGTCACGAAATATGCAACATCTCAACTAAACTTTTCTTTTTTGGCAAGGGACTGAGGTCTCATTGAAATTTGGGCCTCGTTGCTGCTAGGCTCATATCGCGAGTTGGGTCTCTTATCACAGTCACAAATCAAGGATCAGCACGCCGCTCTGCGAAATGATACAATCCCGACCAATGCTCTGAGCCTGTCCGATCATTGCCAAATCGCGGGTAGATCACAAGTGTTGTCAAGCATTGTGGGTCCTAGATAGTTGGCGCTCTTTGGCAGCGCCAAAAACATCATTCTCTGGCTTGAATGGATGTGCATGTAACAGCAGACTCTGCAGCTAGTATGCTCCAACCGCGTCTCCACGTAGTCTACGGCGTCGTGAATTACCTCAACGTATTCGCAATACAGAACCTAGTTTGAGGTGACCCACCCGATCCGTAATCGGCCTCCAGTATTTATAGCCTGAGAGCTCCCCAACCGATGTCTTCTACCACCTATGTTCTTTACTTCAATCAAATCAAATTTCTAGCCCGCTACCTGTATTGAACAACCGAATCATGGTTCGTACCCACCGGGTCCCACACACTGTATACCCGATGGATACAGATACAACCTCGACTGTCGACTCCATAAGAAAGGATGTCGAACGCATCATCAACAATGCCAACCAAATGGTCAATAATATCAAACAAACGGCCAATAATGCCAACCCGACGGCCGATTATGCCAACCACATCGATCACAAAAAATGCGTTGTAGCCGGACAATATGGGGGCGGTACCATCGTAAACCCCACCTTGATAGGTAGGGGCAGACAAATCAACCAACCATCTGCCTCACTCCGGATCGTGAACCCCCTAGTTGTAGGAGACGGAATACAGGTCAACCGTGGCGAGACGGATAATGGAGATGTCAATGGTGAATTTGAAAGGCACCAGAGTTCCACCGGAACAGCGGCTGAGGACTACCCGACCCAGTGGAATGGGGGCGGCATGGTTATCAACTTGAAGCGTGCAGATGACAAAAAGACTTGACTAAGCGGGGGTAGTTAGGGAATGAAGTACTTTTCTGGCACGCCCTCATGTTGCTGCTTAAATACATTCAGTAAATGATATGTGATATTGTTTTTGAGGAACCCTGTTCATACATAACTATTGTAATATCATAAGTATATGGAACGACGACCATGTACCTAATCTCCCCTTATTCGCACAATTGGCACGGGCTCTTGTGTTCAGTAACTATACCGAAACGAGAAGCTCATTGTACTGTTTTAGGGATAGAGCTATGGGAAGAGCTTAAATCTTAATGCCAGAATTTGGAAAGTGTTGATCAGCTTGCAATGCCTCACGAAATGAGCAGGTTGGAGAATCACATATGCTTCCAAAAGTGATTCGAGAAACCAGGTCTTTCACCACTAAACTTTCACAGAGCGTAATGGGTCTCACTTCGGACTATTTTATGCCTCTGGAGCGGA
This sequence comes from Fusarium sterilihyphosum, assembly GCA_013186845.1. NCBI lineage: Eukaryota > Fungi > Ascomycota > Sordariomycetes > Hypocreales > Nectriaceae > Fusarium > Fusarium sterilihyphosum. Next base: position 38,671 of record JAAOAU010000809.1, read on the forward strand.
GCTAAACCTGGCATACCATTAATTTTATCACAACTAGCGCTTACTCTCAGCATCGTCAGGGTTCTGAAATAGCTGCCTTGATTCGTCAGAGTATGGCAAACGTTTCTTATACTATGCACGAGACGGCGTTAAAGTAATTAATCCTATTCTTCCAAGGAGCTACCTTTCAACTGATGCCTACAACTCCAGTCCGTGGACGCAAATAGCGCTACTAAGTCTAGTTGTCTTGACAGGCGAGAAACCAAAAAACCCATGCATGGATATGATGTCTCTGATCAAACGGCCAGGGTGCCTGGGGGGTTGAAAACAAACTCAGCCGGAACATGGGCTGGTGCGCACAGACGCCCGCTATCGGCTGATCTCCTACCTTCAGTTAGCAAATCGTTGAAATTAACTCACCAGACATGACCCTGCCCCTCAGGGCGAAAAATTAAACGACCCCAGATGCTCCAAAATTCGCTGGCGTTCCACCCATCGAGGGGTCGTTTTTTATTTTCCCTCCTGCACAGCCTGTTCCAGTCTTTTCGCGGCTAGAGACTACGGGACAACCCCACGCTCAGCTCTGTTTCTGCTGTTGCCGAATATCCGTCGTGGCTCAGGTTACTTGTACACGGGCCAGTGCGAAGAACGGCGGCCAGGTCTTGACATGTAACGCTTCAAGTTTTCAAAGCCACGACCGAATTCAGGGGCCTGGGTCAGCTGAATTGTACACTGCCAGCCTCGCCCTTAGAGCTGTTCCATGGTTCGGCGGGGGGTCGGAATCTATAGTGCGATTAGGTACTCACTATTGGGAAGTTCCTCGGCTCCAACTGAGAGATCGTCCATTTAGACCGGCTTGCAGCCTGGAAGCCTGATCTGCCATTCATGCTTTTATGTACGAGAACTTCTGACTCACGCGAGAGGGGTTCATTGATACGGGCTTCAGGCATTCATGGCCAATCACTCTTCCGATGAGCCATTAAAGAAGAAATAGTGTTTTCCACCAGCATTCGAGGCTGAAAATGAATCTACCACAAGTTAAATATGTAGGAGGCAGCGTTTGAACCTATGCGCCAACCCAAACTCGCACCCATAACATCGCTGTCCCTGTACTTGTACAATATACTTTTATCTTCGAAATAAATTGAACGAAGAGTTTCAAGTGTAACAACCACGAATTCATTGCGTTGACGGCTAGGTCCCTTTTCATTGACATAGAGAGTCCACTCTTCTTCCGTCGGCTTTGCACATTTCTTCAACATTTCTGCGTGACATTAGATCGTGAGGCAATGAACTCTATGTTATTGTTCGGTCATACCATCAAATTTTGAGCGAATCTCTTCTGCAACCGTAGGCCGCTCATCTTTCGGGTTAAAGATTCGAATATTCGAGTCCTGGTATCGGGATTGAGGAGCAGTCATGGTCGCTCTTGTGAAAGGAGATATTCGTAGATCAGTGCAAATAGTTGATATATGTGAAATGAACTGGACGAGCACACTTTTATATATTCATATCGGAACGTAGCGGTGTGACTATGATGGATGCATACGATAAGTTTACACGGGTACTGATGCGATTTGTCGGTAGCTAGCTCACATTACGCAGCATTCCCATACGTCCGACCTTCCTCTCAACAGTGCCTTGCAAGCAGACCTCGTCATAACTCAATTGCCGTTTCATATGAGGCTGGGATGGTTGGTCATGTTGTCAACTAGCGTCGGTTATGACATGTTCAAAGACAGAAGTCAGGTTAAGGATGCCAAGTGGTCCAGGATGTGACTGTACGCGCCGTTCAATTTCATACCACTTTGCAACGCGGCCAGGTCCCGTAACCGTGAGGGGTCACTGGATGCACCTTCTTGGGCCCCAAGACCGACTAGCAAGGTACACGACGTCCGGGAATGCTGCTCCCATATGGCTCGCAAAACATGCGTGCATGACTTCGCGTTCTAGGCTTGGAAGCAAAAAGATCCATTTCGTGTCGCCAGTCTGCATGTGAAAACTCCCAATAGAGACTCCACCCGTGTCTGGTAAAAGTCGAGAGCCGTGCTTAACGAGGCCCATTTTTGCATACGATGATCTGTTGCCGCTAGCTTCCCGCTGTATTTAGCAAATCGCTGAATTTAGCTCAATCCCCACCCCCAGTTCCCCTTATTTTCCGTCAACTCCCCTGTTC